>MU377053.1:0-144391 GCA_022495195.1 Xylaria digitata
ATAAAACAAAATTTAAAAACTTTAAAAATATTAAAATTAAAATTTAAAACATTAAAACTAGTTTTTATAATATTAAATATATTAAATAAAGCTTTAAAATATAATAATAATAATAATAATAAATTTTCTTAATTTTTCTAATTTTTTTAAGGTTTTTTTTTTTAGTAAATATTAATACTAATTAGTAAATATTAGTATACATTTTTAGTTTTTTAGTAAATATTAGTATAAGCTAATACTAATTTAGTAAATATTTTTACCAACCCTGATTATAGGTGACGTTGTGGTGCTAGACGGTCGGTCGCGGGTTTGATTCATCAATAATAGTAGTGTAAATAGTGTGGCGGTGTGATCATCATAACCTCCACTATTTCTTTCGAAACGGCACCTTTGAGGGCGGAATGAAGCGGAGCTCTGACACGGGGACACGGTTGTGTCAGTCTCAGACGGCTATCGGCACTCATCTGCATAAACCCCATGTTTCGTACCATTCAGCTAGGTATTATAGTACTCTCATTAACTATGTAGGTACGTCTTCTGCTGCCTTGCTTGATCTGCATTGAAGTTGAATGTCTGGTATCAAAAGAACTTGACTTGAGAGCAGAACACCTCATATATCGTCAGAGACGCGTATGTTCGTGATCCTTCTCATTAGAGAGCAAGCCACCACAAGAGAGGTGAAACAAGAGAGAGAGAGGGACACGCCACCTACGGTGACGAGAACCACATCGCAAATAGTAAGGGTATGCAACTAAAATAGTAGTCAGGATGGCAACGTGGGCGGCCGCGCGTCTGTTTCCAACTCAGCGCCCCTCCTGATGCATCACCTGCAGCCCGATCCCTGCCTCGGCCCTGGCTTCACCGGATTCGGTATCTACCAGTCAGTAGTATGCAGGAGTACTGTAGTATTATGTAGTATGTGGCGCCTGTTCTTACTAGGGCCCTAACGAATAGCATGTCGTACTTATTTGGTGCCGTATAGCATGCGTCGCAGAAGGAGGCTTGAGACAGAGCCTCCTTAATCCCTACGCTTGTCGTAACAATAACGATGCACCTATAGTAGTATACTAGTGTATGTGTGCACTATGTGTCCTACGACAAAACCGATGGTGGCTCAGATGTCACTCGCGGCCCGTACCTGACTATTTGGTAAGCCTGGTTAAGTGTTTCCGAGTCACTCAGCCTCTCAAGCGCACGTCGTCGTGGAAAATTCGGTCCTCTTTTAAGCGGCATGCTTGCTGTGCCTCCCGGATTTCCCCCTCTCGCTACTCTGTTACTAATCCCGATTATTGCGGTTATTGGTATCATTATCATCACTACCCATTATTTCATTCGGTATTCTTTTTTGGTGTTGCGCCTTGACTTGGTACTTGTCACTGTCCGTGATATATCCGTACTGACTAGCACCTACGCCGCGCAAGGGTTACGAATCAGTCCCACCGCTCTGGACGAGTGCCCACCACCATAGTCTCTTGGCTTAGCTTAGCTCGCCTTCACTCTTCGGTCCGGGTTCAAACAATACAGGCGGCATAAAGAAAATAGCTTTTTTTTTTTTTCCTTAGAAACGAAGAAAGAAAAAAAGGATATTCAACTATCTTCGAGTCTCTCATAACTGACACCTTCGCTCTGTTTTCTCTCCCTCTCTCTCTTTTTTATTTTTTTGTGGTTGAATTATAGCAGCCAGTGTGGTCGTTGGTTTCGATATCGTATAGCCAGTGAATGCCGTGAGACGACAACCTGAGAGAAGCGTGTTCGATTCTGGGTAACTCGTTGAGATCAGATATATCCAATATGCGAACTAGAGAGCTTTGTGCTCTGGTAGCGGGCTTGGCCTACTTCACAGTAGCACATGCACGTAATATACCGGGTAATGTCGGACAACCGCAACGGAAGGTCGTCAATTTGTCTACACAAAGGAAAACCGTCTCGAACCCAGTACAACGTGATCGGTTACGGCGAAGAGCTAGTAGTACAATTGAGGCCGCTTTGGATAACGAGGTTTGTGGTCTCGTCCAAGGGATTGATACCCCTTTTATTTTATTCGTTACTGACAAGCTAGTTAGGAAACACTTTATTTCGTAAATGCTACGATAGGTACACCATCGCAATCTCTGCGGTTGCATCTCGATACCGGCAGCAGTGACCTGTGGGTAAATACACCCGGTTCAGCTCTTTGCACGCAGAGGTCAGATCCATGTGGATTTGCTGGGTCATATGTGGCGAATGATTCTTCGACCTACGAATATGTCGGGGATTGGTTCAACATCTCCTATGTCGATGGATCAGGAGCTAGTGGAGACTACGTGTCGGACACCATCACAATCGGAGGCTCGAAGCTCGACCGGCTACAATTCGGTATTGGCTACACGAGTTCATCATCCCAGGGAATTTTAGGCATTGGCTATCCATCCAACGAGGTACAGGTGGGAAGGGCCGGAAAGGACGCATACGATAACCTGCCCGCGGCGTTAGTGACGGCAGGCCAGATATCCAGGAATGCGTACAGTCTATGGCTCAATGACTTGGACGCTAGCCGTGGCAGCATCCTATTTGGAGGTGTCGATGCGGCGCAATACACGGGTTCTTTGTATACGCTTCCCATCCAGGAGAACCGAGGTGTCTATTCCGAGTTCCTGATCACGATGACGGCGTTGGCGCTCGGAGGCAAAACGATCGCAGATAATCAGGCCCTCGCCGTCCTCCTCGACTCAGGCTCGTCGCTCACGTACCTCCCCGACGACATGGTCGAAACGATATACGAGCAAGTCGGCGCGCAATACGACTCTACCGCGGGCGCCGCCTATGTGGCATGCTCGCTGGAGAGTAATTCTTCGACGCTTGACTTCACCTTCTCGTCGCCTAAGATCTCCGTGCAGATGAAGGAGCTAGTCCTCGACCTCGTGACTTCGAGCGGACGACGACCAACATTCACCAACGGCGTGGAGGCCTGTCTCTTTGGCATCGTGCCTGCTGGTTCGGGCACCAATGTCCTCGGCGACACATTCCTACGATCGGCGTACGTCGTCTACGATATCGACAACAACCAGATTTCGTTGGCGCAGACTAGCTTCAACGCTACTACATCCGATATCTCGGAGATCCCTACCGGGACCTCAATACCTGGCGCGACTGTCGTCTCGAACTCGGTAGTGGCCACGAGTGGCGTCGTCCGCACTGACGGCAACGGCAACGCGGGTCTCGGGGACACTGATAGCAGCGCCGCGTTAGCGGCCGCGTCTATGTCTACTTACCTACTTATACTCCTATCCGCGGGAGTCACTATATATGTCACACTTCATTGATGAAGCAACAACTCTTTTTATTAAAAAAATTAAGCGGGAAGCGTTGAGATTTTAAGATTTGTCGGCCTACATTTTCTGTATTGCTGTGATTCATTGTATTAAATGAGATTGGCGGCGCTCTTTTTTTCTATTGGAATAAGCATTGGCGAGGCGTTAGGGATAAAGAGTACAACTCTATCATTCGTTCCCTTATATTGGGCATATACCTACTAT
Organism: Xylaria digitata; assembly: GCA_022495195.1. Classification (NCBI taxonomy): domain Eukaryota; kingdom Fungi; phylum Ascomycota; class Sordariomycetes; order Xylariales; family Xylariaceae; genus Xylaria; species Xylaria digitata. Next base: position 3,516 of record MU377053.1, read on the forward strand.
ATCACACACGTATACTCTATATTGTACGAAACGGAAATCGCGAAGACAGCTGGGCATGAAACTGGATAGGACTAGAGGAAATATCCGCATCTACGGGCACTACAACCGGAAAGGAAGAGATTCAACATGTTCGTGAGAGTGGGGGATTGTGAGCGGAAGTGGGAGATGAGAACGAAGACAGAAACCTCTTGACAGAGCACTGCTGGGGATAGATCTAGATACCTATATGCTATATAGTCTATGAAAGAACAGATCTTGTATTAGATACAAGTTGAACCGGCCAGGTACTTGTATGCCTAAATAACCTTTATATAGTACGGTAGCTGGTTGGGCCCGATGCTCATCTCAATGATGCCCCCGCGCCTAATTACAGTAAATGTATGGACATCTTGCCACCAAGCTGGGATCGGAAAGTGGCGGAGTCGGGAGTGCACCGATTGACACGCGTCTCTGCTGACGTTGGTCCTGAATAGACCGTAGAAATATCCACTTGCTCTCTTAGGGGACGAGATCAATAGACACCAAGACGAAGCATGAGAGAAGAACTTCCCTTATCACGCGGAGGAATAGAACATTAGAGACCAGTAGACGAATGCGGTTTCATTAATATAGCACTTCGATGTACTCCTTGAACTCCAACACAATGCATAGCAGATAACCTCATAAACTCGCCACCCACGAGTCCTCAGTGTACCCATTTACCCCTAATACTCGAAATCGTCATCAATAGACGGGCCTTTGGTCACGCTCTCCTGCTTTCTGTACATTTCTGCGACCTGTCGACTACTCGTCGCTTCATCCGGCTTCTTATCATCCCTGACCTTAATGAACCGGGGAAAACGCAGGCTGATCCCTTTATCACCCGAGGGGTCGACCCCCTCTTTACAGCCTGCCTTGTACCGTGGGCTTAGCGTCAGATCTGCCGTCTTGACTTCCCATACGTAACGCGGCTCGAACCAGACATTGGGTTGATGCTGACCGCCAGATGAATGGGAATAGAATGGCTTTGGGTGGTCAATTACGATCTCCGACAACTGTTTATGCAAATCCTCCAGAACTTGCTCCGAAAACCCGGTACCGATATTGCAAATCGTCTCGTAGGTATCTGATGCTGCATTGTAGCATGCTAGGAGGAATGCTCCGTATACGGAGGTACGCTTGCCTTTACCGTGGTAGGCACCCAAGACAACTAAATCGAGAGAGTCACCTACCCCAGATAGATAGTCCTTCTTAATCTATAGTCTGTTAGTGAAAAGCCAACCAACTTCGGCGATTTGAAGTTCCTTACCTTGAGCCAGTTACGACTTCGTTTGCTTGGCTCATATCCACTTTCTGACCCATCCAACATCTTCACCATCAGACCTTCACAAGAAGCCTTGACACTTTCATCTAGGAACACTTGGATCTCGTCAAGTTCTTGGCCATTCATGTGGGTCGCAAAAGCGAATTCACCTTCAACGGGTTTGAAGGCTCCATACAGCAGCTCACGACGCTCCCGTAGCGATTTCTCAACCACGGCCACGTCGTTCAGGTACAAAAGATCGAAAGCAAAGACGCAGACCTTGACTTTGACATCTTCCACCTTCACGTCCTTCTTCTTCCTAGTCATAAGCTGCTGGAAGGGTAGGACTTTCTTCTCCACAACGTCCCAGGCCACTGTCTCACAGTCTAGGACAAAACTTTTGGTGCCCTCCTTGACCCACGTATCGAGTTTCGCAAGGATATCGGGATATTTCTTTGATAGATCTTCAGAATTTCTCGAGAAGATAGAGGCAACACCTTTTGCAACCTCTTTTGTAGCACTTGGTAGAGTCTCGATGTAATCATTGGAGCGGTCCTTGGTAACATAATGAATCTGGGCTCTCTCACCGTCATACTTGTATTCGCAGGTGAAAGTCTGGTTTTCGAATCGATCCAAGACTTCAGTGATGGCTTTAGTCGGCTTGGCAAGCATGGGTTTTAAGGGAACACCCGGACGAAGTTTACAGGTATCCTTCAGGTTCATAATGCCGTCCTTAACCATTGCCGGTATTATGACATCCCAGCTTGGCAGTTCGCTGGACAAGTCAGGTGATGACCATAAAAGTTGGGGGAACCGTTGTTTGTGACATACCTATAGACTGATTTAAGGAGGGCCTCTGCCTCCTCCATCTGGGTTGTAGTTGGGACCTTACCACTTTGCTCCAGTTCATGGGAGATCACTGCCTGTCCGATTGACACGAGCACAGTCTTCTCCGCTAGACCAAGCCGGAGCTTTCCTTCAAGGAAGCGGATGAGGTATTTGGCCTCGCTAGGCCCTCCCTTGTCCTTAGAGATATCGACTCGACCAGTCGAGTGAGCATCAGCAGCTGAAAGCAATTTCTTGATCAAATCTACTTTTCTGGCCTGTGCTCCATTACCAGTCACAGTCGCAACGTCCATGAGACCTTTGTGGACACCTCTTACGGTGAGTGGTTTGGGTTTGAACATGGTCGGTTGGGTCGATCGACTCTTCACGGCGACAAGCCCGAGATCACCAATTTCTTTTTGATCCGCTTTGATGACCTGCAAACTGCGCCCCGTCGTCTCACCGATGGCTTTCATAATTAGAGATTCTCCGATTCCCAGCTCAATACCAGCGTAGTCTGGTGCAAGTTTGTTTATCATCAGAAGAACAGTGGGGAGGAAATCCTCTGGCGTCAGCCGAAGCACTTGCCGGAGGAAGAGGGCGCAATGCTCCGTGATGACCAACCGCTTAGTCGTAAGTTCAATGAGGGAGAAGGTTGTGCAGAGCGCCGCATAAGGAACGGGTGCACCGGCCTTCCAGTCGGGATAAGGGTCCTTAGCCTTGGCCTTCAATTTCGTCTGCATCTTTTCGCGAGCTTTAGTGGCAGCCTCGGGGTTCTCATCCTCATCTTCCTCTTTTTCGACTTCCGATGCCGACTCAGAAACTGCCACTTCTCCAGCCTCGTCATCTTCCTCAAATTTCAGCGCTTGCTTTTTCTTCGGCGTGGGGGATGAAGACTTCTTCGAAGCTTCCTCGGTAGGAACCGTCTTTTTTGACTTGACTACCGGTTTGGCGTCGGGTATGATCTCATCCTCATCCTCTCCATCTTCGACTCGTTTCCGGTTTCTCCGCCGTCGCTTCGTGAGAGGCGCCTCTTCTTCTCCATCCTCCTCCGGTTCTTCGACTTTGACTTTTGTTGGGGATGACTTTACGGTAGGCCTAGGAGATTGACTAGATCGTGATCGTTTTTTGGCATCTGTATCGGATCGCATCAGCTACAATCCGATGGCTAGTCAATGGATGGATTACTTTGTATCACCTTTTTTAGGGCCGGTATTCTCTTTAGCGTCGGGGTCGGCTTTCACTATAGACGACTGCGAGACTTGGTCGCTTGAGGACGCCGCCGGCTCTTCGCTGGCCTTTTTAGGGGGTTTTGTGGCGAAGGAGAGCTTAGACTGCCGGATTGGCGCAGGATTAGAGCCGTTGGGCAGGCCAAAAAACTTGCTGTATTACGAATAACTGTGAGCAAATTCGGACGTCTAATTACGGAGACGGGAATGGAAAGGACCGCAACCAACCCTAGAGTAGTCTGGGATGGCCTCACATACCCTAAGGTAGCTTGTTTCGGTGGCATTATGAAGAGTGGACGAGGCGCACTCGTTGCGACTGCGAAGAAGATGCGACGGGCCGCCACGGTGGGCAGGATATCTTTCCTACTGAGAATATCTAGCGTCCTTGAGAAACAATTGTAGAAAAATATTCTGTCGTCTTCAACACGTGATCATTTCAAGTCATCGATTTAGAGAAAGAAGATTGAAGCTTATATTGCGTTGCGTGGACAGGCAGCAGCTCTACATGTAAGGTTGTGTTAGGTCAAGTAGTTTATCCCATCAATACTAGGACTTGGCGTAGGTGGGTAGAGGTTGCTGAGGTTCGCGCGCGACGCGTGCCTAGACAGTACCTAGGGTGGTACCTACATATCTACATCCCTACCTATCTAAAATATGTATCTGTACAGGTACCTAGCCCACCACCTTCGGTACCTAGGTAGGTAAAGAAAGTAGGAGCTAGTCGCGTTAATTGACGAGTGACGCGAGACAGTAAGTAGCCCTAGAGCCCCACAGATTAAGTACCAGGTATCTAGGTACATCGATCAATCTTTACACTAGAGGACCGATAAAAGTCATAGACTGATGGATCTCAACTCGCTTTCAGCTGTTTTTCGATCTACTACCGAGCCAGAGAGGGAGAGAATCCCTTTCTTATCGGTCCAAGATTGTGTGTGCCTGTGTGGTGTGTGGTGTGTGGTGTGTGTGTGTCAACTTAAATCCCGGCCCTTACATCATGGCTACAAGTATTGACGTCGATATAACAACATGAGAAGACTTGGTACGCCCAGCCGCCGATTCATGAAGCTGTGCCAGGGCCTGTCTATCCTCCAGCAGAGCCCTGCACTCATCTCGGCGTCTCAGCGGTATAGGGGTATCTCTTCTACTTCAGACGCTTCTCTACTAGGGGCAGCAACTGTCGACATTGAGGCCATCAGAGACGAGATGCTAGCCCGTCCGCCGCGGGTGCAGAGAGATATGATGTATTCCACAAAATCCGACCTCTTATCCGCTGCATTATTCGACTTTCTCCCCTCACATGAGTGCTACGTCAAACAGCAAATGACCCCGGAAGATGTGTTTAAGACCCGTAGTGCTATTGACGTCAGGCACTACGAGCGTCATATCGTCCCGCCAGGTCACCACCTTGTGTATTTTCCACTCCATCAGCCAAGCTCACAGCTCTGTGCAGACGGCACGGATCCCTACCATAGCCCGCGCGGCACGTCCTTCACCCGCCGGATGTGGGCCGGAGGGTCCATTCAGGGCTTCCGGGGCATGCTCCTAGACGAAGCAACTGCCGTGTGCACCGAGCGTATCGTGGATGTGAATATTCGGGGTTCCGCTGGCGCTGAGAAGATCTTTGTCGAAGTATTGAGGGAGTATACAACTTTGAAGGACTCTGGGATTCGGTATAACTTGGAATCTGAGACACTCAAGCCTCGCGATAATCCATTTGATTCAACTGTCATGTCCTCGTGTCAAGATCCGCGTAATCGTGATCAAAGAGGGATCACGGAACGCAGGACTCTAGTGTTTATGCGGGAGCCAAGCGATGAAGAGAAGAATATGAACTTGGAGAAAGAACAGCGAATTGTCAAAGGTAAGCTCTCCTCCACCGCCTTTGCTCATCCCCAAGACCCTTGTCGTTCCTTTTGCATACCCGCCGCCTCTCTCGATATCCAATACAATAATCTACTGTCATTGCCACTACTTTCGTGTCTCTCTATACTCTACTCATCACTCATGCTAATCCATGATCATCGGCAGCGCCGAACAAGCCCGAATACTCATTTACACTAACGCCAACACCCACTCTACTCTTTCAATATAGTGCGCTCTCCTATAATGCGCATCGCATCCACCTAGACCGTTCATACTGCCGCGAGGTGGAAGGATACCGGGATATCCTAGTCCACGGTCCATTATCTCTAACTTTGATGCTCTCTATCCTACAATCGCGGCTTACCCAGGATGAGAACCAATACGAATTCATCGACAAAATTGATTACCGTCATTTGGCGCCGCTATACGTCGGCCAGCCAATGCGTATATGCGTGGCGCCGCGGAAAACCCAAGCTTCTAAACGAAATCAGCCGAAAGACAGCGGCGATGAGTGCCAACGCAGCACGGCGAAGAGGATACGGAAGGGGGAAGAACCGGAAGAGGTAGCAAGCATAGATTTAGGAAGGAATAAATGGGATATATGGGTTGAGAACCATGATGGCGGTTTGTGCGTTAAGAGCACAGCTGAGACTGTGAAACGCCGGATACTGCCAAGACGGGGTGAGCTACCACCATCGGGGGGGAAGGATATAGAAGAAACTCACGGAGAGCAAATGAGATGTTTCACTATGAAATACTTGATGAATCTAATCAAACGACTCTAACATACAGTTATTGGGTATCATGTCTCTCCTAATAGAGGAATTAACACCATACGTCCTCGCCTTCTAGTTCCTAAAATCCCATATATCTCTCTACACGGCAGCTAGCCCCGCGGTACATGGAAACAAGACATGGACAGATACATACATATACAGATGAAATACAAGGTATTGTATATCTGGTATGGCACCGTCGGCGGCTTAAGAATCCTCCCTCAGGTAAAATCGTTTTACGGACAATCTATCCCTCTTCCTCAATCACGTAAGTCCCGTAGGGTATGCACGAAGCCCAGTCTGATAGGACAGGACTGGAGCATGTAAGAGGAAAGGTATCGCCGATTGACGACACTATGTTAGGCTCAGACGAGCTCCTTTTGCCTTTATCCTGCTGTGTTTTCTTAGATGCGAGCCAAACCCAAGGTGGTAGGTCTTCGTCGCCCCAAGCTTCGAGATATTCGCTTTTTAATTCGAGGGTTTGATTCGCAGGATCATCTCTATTCCTCTCGAGGATACTCTTTGCGTGTGTAGCCTCCGACTCCCAAAAGCTGAAGAGCCGTGTCAGCGTGCCATTTAAGCAGCTCTCGGCCGATTTACTGAGCTTATCATGTGCCTTGGTCATTGCCCGCCCTTGCATTTCCAAGAAGAGCCGCTTCTCCTTGTTAATTGCATATTCGCGATCTACCTGCGATGTCGGAAATGATATGAGCTGATGATTATGGTTTAAGGCGGTGACAAGCTCGCCAAATTGATGATGGTCGAAGTTATTATGCTGAATGTCGAACATAGCCAATCCCCTGTTGGCTATGAGAATCCTACATAACTCTGTCAAATCGCTACTAGTAGTACCCATATCGTGATTTCTCAGCCGAAGTTGACGAAGAGATGTGTTGTCTTTGAGTCCGCTCAGTGCACCGGAGAGGCCCCAGCCAAGCTGGCCGTCTTCGAGCTTACCACTATATCCAGATAGATCTAGAAATTTCAAAGTATCGTTGGTCCTAAAAAATTCGGATAAAAGATTCGATGTCTTCGGGGTAACGCGGCCAGGCGGGCCCGTGCCTACCATGCTTAAAAACTCGATCGTTTTGTTGTGCGACAGAGCTGTTAAAAGTCTGTTAAAAGTCGACTCGTGTTGGAAGTGTATCATATCGAGATAGAGCCTAGAAGGGGCTTCATTCCCATGGATGAGATCTATCCAGTCCGTCGATCCAGCTTCTAAAGGGTTTCCGTTGAGAGAAAGGTGTATGTCTCGGCCAGCGCCAATTCGGCAAAATATTCCTGTCGCCAGCTCTCCAGTGAGGGCACAAGAATTGAGCGACAGGCGGCGCAATTCGTTGGAGCCGTTTAGTTCTAGGTATTTCATGATGCCACAAACCGTTTCGACGTTCAACTTTCGAAAGTGTCAGCATTGGTCCACGGTGCGAGGCTCTTAGACACACCTTCCATCCGGACAAATCTAATTCCTCTAAGCGCCATGCCTCGAAAGACGTGGAGCCGCTCCAAGTTCCGAATAGAGACCCTTCAAGTTCCCCTCTTATTGTATATGCAAGGTTCAAGCGTCTTAGCCCCGTTGCTTCGTGTAAAGTGCGTGCAATCCTAGAAGCCTCTATACGCCCAGGGTTGTACGACGTATCAAGTTCTTCGAGAGATAATCGTTGTTCATGTAATCCCTCCCATAGATAGACGAGCGATGGTTCATCCAGATTACAACGCGAGATTTCGAATGATCTTAAAAAATTAGGTCGACCTTGAAACACTCGGCCTATACAATATAAGCATATTTATCCCAGTCATGCGTTGGGAACACTTACGAAGTTCAACAGCGTCAACCTCCCCAACAGCATTCCCGTTCAAAGTTATGGAACAGCGCGTCTGCAATGATCTCCATAATAGAACTAGAGGCGGGACTATCTCACAAACTCCTACTCGTGCAGATGAAGAACTGTTACTTTGTAGAGATGAGGTAGCGGGGGCAACGCAGAGCACGTTAGTCAAATCTATGTGTTTAATTGATTCGGACCCAAGTAGAATGGATATGAGCTCTTGGAACAAGACAGAAGAATGCTCAACCATGTCAACTTCATTGCGTGTGAGACCGCGCTTTCCTGCTCACAGATTAGTTATTAGAGGCATGTCATTGAGTATAACCGGAAACTAACCAGTGCGAGAGAGCCATATGGTTGGTTCAAGCCGTTGAATGTTATCAAACTTATTCGAAAGACTGGAGAAGTCTATGTTGCGAAAGGAGATGCTCTTGAAGAATTCATTGAAACGTACAGCGCGAAAGACAGCTAGTAGTTGGTGAGCATTATACCGCGATTGACCTTTTGGCTTGAGCAAGCAAAATGAAGGTGCATGTCGCACATCTTTCCACTTCACCGACCATTCGACAGGTTGGCAATGGTAACCCTCGATAAACGCTTCTAGAGTCGTCTTAAATCCTCCATAGTCCTCACCGTTGGGCAGTGGTATTTGTTGAGTATCGTCATCCATATAAAACACATCCTGCCGAGTCCATAAAGGCCAAGCAGGCTTTAGGTAAGTGTCTGCTTTGAACAACTTAGATAGAATATTTCGGTGATATCGACTCGAAAGCTTTAGCGTCTGAGGATGGTCTAAGGGTAGACTAGCGAGTGTTAGGAATCACCCTGGATGCTGCAAGATTTATAGTAAGAAGTAGGATAGGTGATAGGTGGTTGCGCCGAGATCACACATGTGTTGAAGGCAATGCTTACCGAAATATCAAGTCGAACCGTTCATCATTTGCATTCACACGGACACGAGAAAGGGTAACTAGGCCGAATTGAACGAGGTTAGGGTTAACTTTCTGTCCATTTGAGGTATCCGAGAACTGAGCTAAGAGGACTGAGTATTTGGTAAAGGCGAGATAAAACGATGATGATTCTCTCCAGTTCTCCTTAGGCTCACCAGCGAGCCGTGTGTAGGGTCTTCGAGGAATGACGGGGTAGATATCGAGCAGGCTGTCGTTTTCACTTTTAGCGTCAAGAATTAATGTAAAACTGGCTTCGATCTCTGAAGGAGCTCGCTCTTCACCAAGTGCCTTTGCTCTTGCTTTAGCTGCTTGCCGGATTTGCCTGAGCCATTCATCTTGTTCGTCAGGTAGGTGAAAATCGAATTCCAAAGAGTTGAAGACCTGTGTCGCATTGGAGCTTTTCCACCAGATCTCAAGGCCAAACGATGGCCTCGTCCCCTCGCCTTTGAAGACCGACACGACTTTCTCCAGCGGCACACTAATATCAGCACTACTTGAGAGATCTTTGAGCGATGTGTGGGACTCGATAGGAGAGAGCGGGTTCGAGCCTTGTTCGAACATGGAAATGGTAGGGAACTGTTGCTGAGCAGCAGCATAGTTTCTAAACTTGAATAATATGGTTGACGTTAAAACAAGATACTCTTTCTTGGCCTTCAAAATTGAAGATTGTGGTTGCAGAGGGCCTGATTTAATAACTGGTCCAGGATCACGACGAATACTCGTGCTTCGGCTAATGATAGAAGGGGTGGTCGGTTGTGTAGACGTCGAATCCCGGCCGGCGCTGTCCTCGGTGGACGTCGAATCATTTCGGATGAGGCCCTCCTTTCTCGGTGCCCTGGGAGGCGCAATTTTCCGCAGAGTCCTCCTCTGTGTCCCTGAGCTCGACGCGTCGGTGTCAGAGCCGATTGACAAGTGTGATATCTGAGAACTGATGCTAAGAGATCGGATTGCCTTGATAGGTGAGAATGAAGACCGTCTTTGCGACTTCTCAGGTAGTATCTGCTGGGCAGTAATTGTGGGTTCCATCGTGGTTTAGCAGTACCGATGCTAGCAGTAGCAACACCTCCGGGTACGGCTTCAAGCAACCATTGTAATGGCTCAACGTGGAGACAAGGCTGGGCCAATTGTAGCTCTCGACATGCAAGTTTGCAGCATCGATACGAGGCCGGACCTGGCTTCGCAATTGGTGTAGCCCGTATCCCTCTTACGAATTGTAAAGCAGGACGACCTCTATCGTAACTAATGCCGTAATTTTCGACAAAATTATGGCAAAGCCAATAAGTTGTTAATATAAGCCAAGACAAGCGCTAATTTCTTTGATTTGATTTTGACGTGAGTACTGTAGAGACAATGAGAAAGGGATGTTGAGGAGCAGTACTGGTGAGGAAAAGGATATGTGTCTCTCTCTTGCCATGCATACTATTTGACAATCGAATCTTTACTTCCCCGCTGGCTGGGGGTCGCCGCCTAGTAACCCAGTAGCCCAGGCAAGCCAGATCGACAAAATGAAGTGCACTACTTACCTACCCATTTACCTACCTATTTACCTACACTATCTTATGTCTTCGCATCTGGTGCTTGTGTGTTGTTAGTTTAGAGCGATGACGCGAGTAACCCAGTTTTGGAAAGGTCTTTTTGTCCAATCAGGCGTTGCATACCCACATGAGGATCGGAGTGTACAGTGCCCAAGGTACCGAACCTACATACAGCTTGGAAACAGGTTATGCGGATAGTAATACTATGTAAGGTAAGTACAGTGTAGTAATGACTTTGAGACCTAACTAGCGGGAAGGGTCTTGCACTACACGTGCCAATGAGAGAGCGTGAAAGCTGGCAAGGGGCTGGCCTGATCAACAACATATCGGAATCTCGATCTATCGTGTGCTTCTGTGAAGTCATCATCTAATTCCTACAAGTTAGGTACAGACTGTACAGGCACTCTTTATCAAGTAAAAAAACCATGCCTAGGCTCCCAACATAAATAATTTGCCAAAATCGTATTACCAGAATTTCCTTACAGCTTCCTTCCCCCTCCCCCAGCGAGTCGTTGGAATGGAAGAACATACCACTAGGGCAAAATCAAAATGTCAATCAAGTACCTCACACCTGAAACCATATAGTGGTAGTTCGGTATATACTATGTAATCTGACAGTTAAGGTTCCAACCGGGTGAAATGTGCATTCGAATGTCGCAATTAGGCCACTACCTTATCTTATCATCATCTTACAAGTACCTAGGTAGGTATGCCGCCGATCTAAGTGTTGACGTCATCATCAGACGCGCTAGCTGAAACAAACTAGGTCCACATTACCTACAAACAGTTTGTTACAGTTTGTCACCTTAGGCACTGCCTAAGTACACAAGGTAAGTACCTATCACCTTAATAGCACTTCTAATGTTACTGTTCTGTATGAGTTACCTATGTAGGTATCTTAGTGCCGATGCAAATGTTGATGCTTCCTATCTTTGGTATTCTTCTATAGCGTAATGTGACAATCTAGAAGACAATATAATCAATCGGAATATCGGAATATCAGTCCAGCTTCGAAACTGTGTGTATGTATATATGTATACTTCCGGTTAATTGGTCTGCGTTCTTGGAAGACGTCGGCCCAAGATTGACTGGCTTCTCCAATGTCGACATGAGTTATTCTTGCTTCAGAGCCTGTAGCCCACATTACTTCATGTAGTGTACCCTACGGTATATCGATGACGAAGGCGTTGGGTTGAACTGCCCCTTCTTGGCGCCTGTCTGTTCGCTTAATCGGTTCTGATCGGTCTCCTACTATGGCTCCTACTATGGCTCCATGAGTACGTGGACCACATTTGGGATTAATACCATGTTCCTGCAGGATATGGCAGATTATATACACGTTGTTGGCTGCACCACGTATACTGTGGATATCTATGACCCGACAACAAAACGAGAGTCCACTGACCTACAAAACTTCTATCGTTCATAATCCGCATAAGAGACAAGCTTACCGATAAACCAAACCATATTAGCTAATTACGAGAGTCAGCTTGCTCCCACTCTACCTACACTGGTAACGAGAAGGATATGACGCTATCTTACACTATCTTACAGACATTCAAGTATTATACTGGGTGGAATAAGGCTGCAAGCTCCAGGGAAACTTTTGGCGGAGGTAGTTGGTGCCCGGGGTGGCGTGGCTCTTTTGGGCTTTCCTATTAACCTAGAGTTATAATATATAGGTATGTATATATTATTCCTAGACTTCGTCTCCATGTAAGTCAAACCGAAAGGAAGACAATAAAATTGCTCTAGGATATTTCACAAGCAGTCTAAGCTGCTACAAATAGCTCAAGGAGACTAAGACACAGTGCCGTAAAGGATACAAGAATTGTGGTTTCTCATAACATGACACTATTGTCCGATTTCCCGCCTAGCTCTGGGACGATATGACTTGGTACGACCGTAGTAATTGTACACGCTGACCTTGAGCATATGGGAACGATAGGGTATAGCAGTGCATGCAGGTGTGCAATCGACAAATCTTGTCCTTCTCCGAAGCTCTCTCTTGTTACCATCCGTGGGTTCATCGAGACAGTCTGCGTGTGGTCATAATAAGAAGGCGTCAATATTCAAGTACGAAGTACCATCATGGGAATATTAAATGTGTAGGATGCAGGCTGCGGGCGTCGCTGACCGCATTGTTCTGCCTACCACGGAGCTCGAGCTTGTGGGCGCACCTGCAAGATGCTCGGGTGCTAGCATATTACGATATCTTATTTCTATGGCACATGGACATGGAACCATGGAACCTCGCATTTTCTTAGTTCTCCTCAGTCCTCTACCTAGCCGACTTAGCAGGGCAGTCTCACGATGAAAGATGAGAGATGCAAGACGACCCTTTCGGGACTGTGGCGTTTCCACGCTCACCCCTCAAAAGCATAGGCAATTGCAGCGCTTGATGCGGCCAATCTCGAGACAAATGACGAGCGCTGGATCTAGTGTACAGTATATCTCATGTCTGCTGCGTTGTGACAGACACCACCACCACTCACTGATCGCGCTGGCTGGTGGTGTGTGTTGGCGTACTGTAGTACCTGTGTGTATAGTTCGATACCGTATCTTCCTACACTGCATTACGTGTACATAGTACAACGCAACGAAGAAACCGAGTTCCACTAGAGCAACCGCAGTATCTACCTGGTAAGTGAGTGCCTGCTTGCTTTGATTACGAGGATAGTGATACCCACCATCCATCATGACGAGGAAGGTTAGTCGGTGGTCGGCTAGGTACACTAGCTACACTACAACAAAACCAAGATGGTAGTATACCGGAGTTCTGCTGGAGGTTCACTGTGAAGGACGGCCTTACCGACACGAGGGATACTTGACGGGCACGAATGGGGCTAGGCAGACCGCCTCCTCCATTGTTTGGACCTGTTGGATAGTGTAGTGTACTACTATGTATGTACGGTCTCGTGCGAGCGCTGGCCGAAACGCAGTCAGTTTCAAGTTGGTGGCACACCCTGTTAACCTGATCCCTGAAGGGAGCCCCTTGCCAGCGCCCTTGCGCCATCGCCACGCTAAGAGATGACTCGCTGAATTGAGCGGCGCCATGGGAAGATGGGCCAATCAGCCCTTTTGTTGATATGCGTTGCCTCACCTCGCCCCAAATGATCGTTCGCACCGGATGACGGCTGCAAGTGTTTCTGAATACTACCCAGTACACTAGTGTACCGTGCTTAGTAGTGTGCATGTCATTTTTGTTTCTCACGCGTAGTATCACGGGCACACTAGCCGTCGATCGTCTGTCACGACACTCCTTCCAATCTCTCTCTTTCTCTTGTGCACCTGGGATCCGACTTGACTGGCCGAGAGTGAGTGACTGGGGCCGTGGCCGTGGCCGAGAAGTGACGGAAAGATTGCTCTTATCAGGCCTTCTTTCCACAGTGGACGAAGACAATGGGATGCATTTTGCCAAAAGACAAGCGGCTACGGCGCCGCATTCATTGCTGCGACCCAATGGGGTTGCTTCAGCCCTTTCATCGTTCCAGGTGGTCTTACCGATATCGTTAGTTAATCTAGGGGCAAATAGATGAAATCCAATGACAGACTAGGGGTGTTCGGATGCTGCCCAATTCGCCAATGTACTAGGTATTACATTCAAAGGGCCTAACTGCCCACCAATACGCCGTCAGAAAAGTAATAGCGTAGACACATAACAGACTTGGAAAGACGGAGAAGGCAATGTCCGGCTGACAGAAGGGTGATCGCAGGATAGACACATACGTGAAAGCACTGTACACTACTGAGATATCCCTACTTGGATAGACGCAGAGAAAGGGAGCATTGCTTCTAAAGATGTATCTTGGGTAATCGAGAGAGGTAGTGATAATGGCTTAGTATGTGTAACTGTTAGATCGTGGGAGGGGTAGTACCTACCTACTACAAGTGGCTTCAGCCGTGGGTGAATCAAACCACTCGTAGATATAATAACGATTTCTGGATAACAGCTCGGGATAATTGATGCACGAATGCTGCAGCGATCATAAATGTCGTTGATATTTGTATTTACCATTATGCGCCTGCTAGTGTACACTAGGTGCTTTTTTTTTTTTTTTTTTCATTTATTTAAAAAGATAGAGACGGAGACAGAGAGAAAGTTTGCTACGGCTATTTGTTCAATATCGGTAAATGGTAGCTCAACCCGTGGCCCCCCGGTTCCTAAAAGTTATCCGAGTTGATTGAGGACTATAATGGGGTCTGGATTGCAATGAATGGATTGGAGTGTGGTGGTGTAGTGTAGTGTAGGCCCAGCGGCGTCATGTTCGTGCTGTCATGATCCCTGTCTAGCTAGCGTTTCACTTTACCACCCGTACTGCTTGAGACTGTGGTGTGAATAGCCAATGAAAATCCTCTTTGGAATGAAAATTCGCCATGGTACAAGAATAGAGACGGCTCAGCGCACTTGGCACGGCTAGTAAGACCAGTAAGGCCAGTAAGGTCAATAAGGCCAGGAGACAACAAAAACGACCCTGGGAAGTCGGGCCTGAAAGCGGCGATACCTGGTACCGGTACCTGAGCAGAATGAGCACCGCCTACCTATCTTCTATCTTACGGTGATATCGCAAACACAGTACAGTACTGCAGTCCATTCATGATTGATTGCTTGATGGACTCCTCTGGATGTAGTGTACACTACCTACCTACCTAAGGTACAATGCCTTATACATAGTATATGGGGGCCTTACTGACTTATAGTAGATACCTCACTATACCTGTCTATAGTACCTATCTGATAAGGTGAGGGCCCCCTAAAGCTACCTAGGTACCTAGAGTAGGTACCTGTCTACTTGCCTTACAATACACTGCACAACTCTGCGCGGTATTGTCAAGTACCTACCTCGTATATCTATACGTAATAAATGCTACAAGTAGCGCCCCCTTCCCCAACAGCGCAGTGTATAGTATCACGACAGTCAAACATTTAAACCAAACGACCCAAAGAAGACATCAGGTAGGTTATGTAGGTAGGTAGGGTATATCTGTATACTGAGTGTATCTTGGTACTGTACCTATATTTACCTTACTTACCTACATGTGGGTATGTATATCTTACTGCCTAGGTAGTGTGTGTTGGGTACCCTGTCTAGTAGTGTAGTACCTAGGTAGGTAGTGGTGTACTATGTATTGCCCTGTCTACTCCTATTTCCGGAATTCCTCCTACACTACTAAGCATGTAAAGCTAAGCGATCCCACTACCTAGGTATATATACATAGTAGGGTACATACTATGTACATACATACATGAGCCACTACGACTTACAGGTATCCAGCTAAGTATCTCCATCGCCATCGCCGTCTCCATCTCCATCTCCATCTCCATCTCCATCTCCCTCTCCCCTCTATTCTTCTTGAGCCATTCCTTCCTTTCCCCATTAACTGTAACGACGCGTGGGTCCTTTGATCGCGTCGTTCCTCGTTCGCTGTTTATTTTCTGCCTCTTCCTCTTCCTACGGCCCGCTTAGGATTCATAATTCCTGGGCTCCAAGGAAGCGATCGACGCGGAAAGTCTTAGATCATTTTCTGTTTAATCTACCTGAATCCTTGAATGTTAGCCACGACTCCCCAAAGACCTTAGTCTGTGTACACGGCAATTCCACATTTGAAACCGCCAAAGTGGTTCCTCACAAGTGATCGGAACTCAACCGGTCCACTTATCACATGGTCAGCTTGTCATCTTAAGCCACGCCCGGTCGACGACGCCCTCTGCTTTGTCCACCTCCACGCCACCCTGAAAGGAGGGAGTCGAAGCGGATGAGGAGAAAAAGACAACAATACTGAACCCCCCCAATGTCGACCCGGTCGTAAGGTTCTCTTCTCTTCCACCATACCACCAACATGGCGATGCTTGCCTCGAAAACGTCATTTTCAGCCTCGCTGTCGTCGAGTGCTTCGACTCTCGTGGGGAACACACCCTCCTCTAACATGTCGCACACAAGAAGAGCCCATGCCGTGCCGGCCTCTGGCCAACCCTTCGCTAGCCCGACCGAATCCGAATTCTCAGATATCGATGGTCCCGATGTTGTTAAGAACTGGTCCGAGGACCAAGTCTGCGAATACTTGAGAAGTGTCAAATGCGGCGAATATGAGAAGCTATTCCGAAAAAATAACATCAATGGGGAGAATCTGCTAGAGATGGACAAGGAAGTCCTCAAGGAGATGGGCATCGATAAGGTCGGAGACCGAGTGCGACTATTCCTTGGGATTAAGAAGTTGCGTACGAAAGCATACGCGAATCAGAAAAAGCGGAATCGGGTAAGATCTTTTACTAACCCAGTGAACGATACAGCCAAGCTGCTGACAAGCTGACTTGTTAGGATTCTTTCGCTCTCCTCGACAGCCAGTACATACCCTCGTCTGCCTCGCCACGCCCTCCCAATTTGGTCTCTCGTTCTATGCCTAAGAGGTATTCTCGCCAGATCGAGGTGTCTAGTCTCGGGATGAATCCGGCTATCGAGGTAGCAAAACCGGCTTCGCGACCCGACTCGCCACTACATACAACTGATATCCGGCCCGCGAGGCAGCATTGGTATCCTCAAAACCAGCCGTACATGGCCAATACAGCAGCTACTACAAGAGGACCTACTTCGCCCCCCGAGACCCTTGCGTCTGGCCGATTGGTAATGACTCATACGCGAAATAATTCTAGTCAGGATGGTTCGCTGATGGCTGCGTTACCACAGGACCAAGATTTCATTCGGGTTATATCTACAGGAGGTATCACGAAGGTAGTCAAAGTCGCTGGCTGCAGCACCTGTGAAGAAGTTATGCGTGTAACCCTACGAAAATTCGCCCTCCGAGAGGACCACGACCGTAATTATTGTTTTTGGGTATTAGCCGGTGTTGACCCTGATCCTAGACAATGTCGTCGTCTCGGTGATACTGAACTGTGGCGCATCATCAATGACCAGAAACGCCCCGAAAGAAATAGGCTAATTCTCCGGAAAGTGCCATCTGGAGAACCCGGTGAATCCGAGTTGTTGCGAGCCGCTGCGATTGGTATGGAAGAGGCGCAACAAAAACATGCCCGTGCGCTAGAGAACGTGGATAAGAGGAGTCAACTGAAAGTGCAAAAGCTGTTAGGTGAGAGCTGGAGCGAAGGACTTCAGCAACCCCTTTCGCCCATATCAGTTCAAGTCCGCGAGAGAAATCTGCATAACACAGTTCGAGACCTAGAACGCCCAGCTCCAAGTCCGACCAAGGCCCAACCTCGGCGTAAGGGTATTCTCAGACCATTTGGTGGGCTAAGACCGCCCAGTGAATTGATCACGTCGGATCTTACCTCATACTTCCCTGACCACCCTAGAGAAGATATCGATCGAACTGCACGATTGTCTATGCGAAGGTCCACCAGATTGAGCAAGATCAATAGCAGGCTTAGTGTTGCTAGTAATTTCAGCTTTGCTTCTAGCATACAGGATGCTCCACCTATTCCAACCATAGCTGACAGCTGGCTCAGCAATGGCCATCTTGCCAAGGTCAAAGCACGTGAGGCTCAGGGACGTCTACCTCATAACTACAGGGACTCTGTGACCTCGTCGGTTCTCGACACTTTGCAGGAAGAGTCTCCCATTGAGCCGAATCGGAAATCGTATGTTTCATTCGCGGATAGTGGATCTGATACAAATCCTGTCAGCATTACAGACCCAGAGGGTCACATCATTCGGCACAGTTATTTCGATGAAACAAGCACACAAGGTTCTGAGTCCCTTAGGGATCTAACGCAAGCCTTGAGTGAGGATGGTGAAGACGCAGACGAAGAACTTGCGAGCTTTCTCGCTGGCGAGTCTTGGGATGATAACAAGTGGATGAAGGGTGCCTTGATTGGCCAAGGTTCATTCGGTAGCGTATATCTCGCCTTACACGCCGTAACTGGAGAGCTACTTGCCGTCAAACAGGTAGAGGCCCCTTCGCCGGGCGCTAATAGCCAGACCGATGCCCGTAAGAAGAGCATGATCGAGGCCCTAAAGCGCGAGATTGGCCTTCTACGAGATCTACGCCATCCGAATATTGTCCAATACTTGGGCTGCGGCTCATCTAATGAATACTTGAACATTTTCCTCGAATATGTTCCCGGCGGGTCGGTGCAGACCATGCTCAATTCATATGGTGCTCTTCCAGAGCCTTTAGTCCGCAGCTTTGTGAGACAAATCCTCGAGGGACTATCATACCTGCACAATCGAGACATCATCCATCGCGATATCAAGGGTGCCAACATTCTGGTTGATAATAAGGGTACAATCAAAATTTCTGACTTTGGAATCAGCAAGAAACTTGAAGCCTCCAACATCCTTAGTGGAGCGAATAACAACAAGAATCGACCATCTCTCCAGGGGTCTGTATTCTGGATGGCCCCGGAGGTGGTTAAACAAACATCCTACACACGCAAAGCAGATATTTGGTCTCTTGGATGTTTGGTTGTCGAGATGATGACAGGCCAGCATCCTTTTCCCGACTGCAGCCAATTGCAGGCCATCTTTAAAATCGGCGGTGGCAAGGCTGCGCCCACAATTCCCGACAATGCCAGTGCTGAGGCAGTGGAGTTCTTGAGCAGGACATTCGAGATCGACCATAATCTACGACCCAGCGCAGATGATCTCCGGCTAAGTCCGTTCTTGACGCCCATTACCTAGGAAGTCGATATGCCTCATTTCTCGGTCAGTTGGGATCGTGCTATGGCTAAACTGTGCCCCGAATGGCTAGAAGAACTAGTCAATGAAGATGAGAGGGAGGATTCAGGCCTCGATGTAGAGATGTCAGTGCGGTTTATTGAAGATTTGCCTCTTCCACCGCTCTCTCTACCATTAGCTTCTTTGGAAGAACAAAGCATTCAAGACCTATCCCCACAGGAGATATCGGTGATCGAAGCCATGTTCGATGTTTCGAGTGCCCTGGTAGCCTCTGAGGGTGACCCCGAAGGAAGCCTAAGTCATAACCCCTCGCTGGTTTCGGTTCTCTTTAAAGCCGCATCTAATGCCGAGTCGACAAAACGCTCCGACGCGCACGAATAAGATGCAAGATGTGACGTCTTCTGTATGCGCGTAGCGAATTATGATTACCGCCCCGACTTAAGGCTGTCACTTTCAATGAGCGTCACAAATTGCGAAGGCTTCGCCATGTTTTACTACGAAGTATTCTGGCCCCCACTGTCGATGTATGTGAATATGTGATCAGCATGGTGTGCAAATGATTTACTACGATCATGGACTTTCTTTTTGTTCTGTGGCAGGCCATAATGGATGATGGGACAGGCAGGGGTACAATAATCATTAGAACATGGGCAGACACGAGCGACGTTTGATACCATGTACATTAGCAAGTAAACATCACGAATTGAAGGCAAATGTTCGTATCATATCCCCCACTTTGCTTCTGGCTTTTATGACGCGGTTGACTTGAGTTCTTGACTCAGTTGAAGGCCCAGCGCTCGTTTTCGGGTCCTAGGTAAGCAAGTGGGCGGAATGGTGTGGTGTTGCGTGGCCGTAGTTCAAGAACTGTTGGTCTCGTGGACTGTGTTGTAGGTACCTCTATATTATCCGATACTTCCTCGGGCAACCTTTGTATCCGATCGCGCCATGTCTATTTACATGCGGTTCCTCTCCAAGGCCTAGGAGGTCGACCGGGAGGGGCGGGAAGTCGAAAAGATGCTGTGGCCAACCGGTATCGGTACAGACACATATACTATAACGCACAACTGTTTAGTGGGATCATTGGCAAAATTGGCAAAGCACACCGTGAGACCCAATATATATAAAATCACGGCAAGTGCGCATTCCCCCATAAGTCCAGACGCAAACATGATTCGATATTAGGCTCTCGCTTTCGCTCCGTGCGAAGATGTAGAGAATCCATCCCCTCCCCTTTCCACCCTATGATAGCACTTCGTCGCATTTGATAGCCTAAAGAGAAGGGGGAGAAAGGCAGGAAGAGTACACCAAGTAGTAAATCTAGGGTAGGAAATAGGGGATAGGAATATTTAGTTGCATTCACTTACGGGGGAAGACCTGGACTATCTATCTGCTTAGGATTGATCGACTGACTATCCGCATCGTTTTGCTCGTGGTGAGAAGTCGGCGACGGAGGTGAGGCTAGGATAGGCATGGGCCGAGAGGAGATTGGTTCCGACGGCACCGGATGCTTTCCAGTAAGCAAATAGAAATAGGATTGAATGAGATCAACGTTAGACGGGTCAGCTGACGTAAAAAAGAGCGTACTATGTACTATGTAATGGACTGTCCGCCCAGCCGAGATGGTTTCAGACTTTGGTTTATATAGAGACCCCTTGCAATAACGCGACACGGCCCTCCGCTCTCCTGGAATAACGTCAATGCTCCAAGGGCTGCTGATACGAAAAATCAACGATAATGATACAACCAATTTGCACCGGTGGTTTTACTAAACTTTTGAGTAGACAAGGCCTAGGAATCCGACTCGGCAGAATTCCATCGGCATCGACGCTATAAATAGGAATAGATATCCGCGCACGGTTTATAATTTGGTATCGAAAGAGCTCGAAAATTGGGCCAGGACGATTAGGCTGTTCGTATATTGTACGAGTAGGTTATCCTACTGGTTCGCACGGAGCAAAACCATTATCTCGCGAGAGATGGCCAACTATCTACCTATCCTAAAGAGACTGCCTTATTCGGCACGCACCGTAGACTACTTTGGCAGTCATACCATGATTATATCCGTTATACAAAAGAGACCATCAGGTCATATATATGCTATTATGAGTTCATGTGCTTCGCTTTATTCGTATTGAGTCAAGCCCAACGCTGCTGCCTCGAGCCTGCGGGGCGAGCTCCGGTCCGAATCACCAGATTCCAATGAGAAAAAAAAAACACTTCCCTTCTGCCCCATCTCTGTAAGATTTCAAAAACCCAAGCGCCCAGTTTCTATGCCAAATCAAAATATAATGCGATATGATGGTTGTAAATGTTTAATGTGCTCAACTCCCAGAATGCTGAAACCTTATGACCGGTCTTTGTGTCCGCGAGAACAACTTGGCCCAAAATCTAGATAACCCCGTCTATAGATATCGCTCGTGAGGATGTAAAGTAAGTCGTTGATATGATGGTAGTAGGGATGGTGATAGGACGTTATGATAGTAATGTGTAATGGAGCTGTCGTGAAGGGCCCTTAGATTTCCTTTGGGCGAATGACCCAATTGAGGTCAAGACCAATTTCCACACCGGGAAGGCCAAATCGATCAACAGACATGGCGTTGTCGGTCCGAGCAACCAGTGACGGAGATTCAAGCGATGACAAAGCACCGCCAGTATTTATATGCAGTTTGCTATCCGTGGACGCCCGGGGAAGGCTGTAGCTGGTTATGGGTGCCTGCAGTCCGAGGTCTGAAGCCTCCTTGTCTTCATTGCCGTCTTGTTTCGTATCGCCCAAAGTCTGATTAGCTTCGTATGAGGCAAGATCTTCGTCGTCGTCGTCTTCTGAATCATCGAAGAAAGAAAACTGGCTCAAGCCTTGCGAGATATTCGAAATAGGCGAGGCCACAGACGCCAAGCTTGATGAGGCCATAGAGACAGTGGAGTGTGATCGTGGAATATCTAGCTTGGTGGGAGCAACCTTAGAGCGCGGCTCTAATGCCAAGCTCGCTTCGGAGTTAGAGACGGGGTCAATAGGTGGAACAGTCGTGATTCGACTATGGCTTGCCGGCGGTGCTGATAATCCACCCTGTCGAAAGGGGAGATGTGACGGGGTTGTAGAGGTGTTGTCCGTTGCAGTAGTTGACGCAAAATTATCGTCGTCATCATTATCTTCAATTTCCTCTTGGATATCGTCCGGGATCGAAAAGCCAGGCGCCAGCTCTGTGTTCACAGCAGTATTGGGTAGGTCGTCAGACAAAAACCTCCTTAAAGACTCTGGTGATAGCTCCCGCGACCTAATGCTACCAGATGGCGTGACGCTACGAGTCTCGGTAGATAGCTCCGGCTCTTCGACAAACGCGTCCTCCTGTTCACTTAAGGCGGATTTGCGCCCACGCTCAGCTTCGCGATCGCGTAGCTTGAACCCTAGAAACCGACGCGCAGCACCAGTCCAACTCGGTGCAGGTGAAACAGAACGTGTGGCTCGTTTAGGTAGGATGGACGAAGCAGATGCAATACGGAATTCACGTCGGTGGCCCGGGATTGGTGCTGGTCGAGGTGTTGCAAATCTGTCGACGGGGTCCATCGTCTTGTAGTCAGTGTTTCGTAGGGAGTTCATCGAAGCACTTTTCAGCCTTGTCCTACGCTCTAATGGCACATCGAGTGTGTTGACTGCCTGGCCAGGAAGGAAGGGGCAGGTCGTTGTGGTAGGCAACGAGGGATTGTGAGTCTCTGTTGAACCATCTACTTCATACTGGAACGCTATCAGTAAGATGAAAGAGTATTGGGGTGATGGCTCACACTTACATAGTAATAATACCGTTGACCCATCTTGAGTCCCCCGCGCCTTTCCGAACTCGCAGGCAGGTCGCCGTCACAAATGATTTTTTCGAAGTTGTGGCATCCCCGCCATTCACCACGATCACGTCGAGAGTCCCGTTCCATTTTGTGACGTATGCTAAAGTTATCCCACGATCCAAGTAGCTGAACCGAGAGGACAGAAGGATGTGTTTGGCTGGGGAACTAGTCAGCTTTTATCTGCTTGGTCTCGCTAGCTGAATGAGTTGAGCGCTAATGGATAGGCCAAGGAACCAAGGAAAAGATCAACAGATGACTCGTAAAGGATGAACCAAGGAGTGGAAATAATCTAGTGCCGTATACTATATACACACACTAACGTACGGTGTATAGTACGTACATGACAGGACGTACCCTAGACACCAAGCAAAAATAGCAGGCTGAAGAAGCCAAAATCCGGATAGCAAGTACTACTTAGTATGTAGTGTATGTAGCCGGATGATAATTGCTCGTGTACTGTGCGGTACGTACACGTATTCACGCGGCGCCACACGCATGGACAGGGATATGTAATGTTCCAACAACCATACGACAGCGCATCAACATGGGACGTGACAAGGGTCTAGAAAAAGCTGGGAGACAGGGGTATGGAACTCGCAATATCTGACCCTCACGTGGCTCCCTTGGCGCAGTTAGAATTTCTTTCTAGAAGGAAAAGAAACAATTGGGAAAACTCGGGCTAATTTGCACGACTTGTCTCAATATACCTGTACCTGATATAACCCCCCCCCTCCTCCCAGTCTCATTCGAGACAACCCAGGGTTCGCGTGTACATTGTACAAGGGATGAAGGAGGAAATGCTGCTAGTAGTAATAATAGCGACGGGGTCAAATCAAACGCCAGAATTCGACCTCGAAATCAAATATGAACAAACAAAGACACGGCAATTCCGATAGTTTTGAGAAGACTCACAGCATAAAGGTGAATAATGTGGTATTCGGATCCATCTTGGACTACCTAGCCTAGGCAGTATGTAAGAAAGTTCCAAGCTCAATGTGAGAGCCGTTGACAACCGTGGACCGACTTATATGAAGGGTGCCGACCTGAGCACGCCAGCCAGTTTACCGCCGTGTCAGGTTCTAGCTGCCCAAGATAGAAACAATTGTCACGATCTCCCGGACTGCGAAGACAGAGCGTGCCAGCAACCAGAGAGGATTCAGTCGAATTGGCCAATGGCGTTGCGTAAACGGGGCTGACGGAAGCGCCGTAATTAGGTGACGAATTGGTACTGAGGTACTGTACACATGCAAGCAAACGTGGAGGAGGTACACTACTATGTAGGGGTGGCAAGGGATGTCAGCGCTTATCAGAAGAAGAATCGTCCAAATGTACTTGGTCAATGCTATCGCTGAGACCGAGATTTGGAAGAGCCTTATAATTCGGAGGAAAGCGTTGTTTCGTTTTGTCTTTTATTCTTCCCCTAGAAAAAAAAAATCCTTCGTTAGATCTAAAGACTTGATCTTACATTAGGTTCAATGAGAGGTTTACCTAATCAACCGCAGAGCTGTTACAACACCAGAGACCAACTACCGGTAAGGTCAAGCTGGTCTAGCTAATGCAAAGCCGGCTATTTGAGTGGGAGGGATTGGTCTTGTCAACTAAACCCGCTAACTATTAGTGTAGTTGCGATAACTGGCTTAGTGCACCAATTGGAAGTCTTGAGACCAGACCAGGAGGAGCCTTGCTCGAGGTTACAAAATGTCGGTGTGTCTTGCTAGGAACTGTTTCAGTGTGCTTTTCTCTCTCTTTCTTTTTCTCTTTCTTGTGTATCTGTGTGTCTCTTTTCGCCAAGCAGTGAGGCTAAGCTACAATAGCAACTTTAGTAATGGATGGGGGGCAAACTTGCTTTTGCTATCTTGACGCTCGTTCGTAGTAGAGAATCGCCGTCTAAGAAAGAAGAAGGAAAAAAAATTCAAACCCCCAGGTTTGACACAAACTCAACACTAGCTGGAGTCATAGTAAAGAGAAGTTGGAACGAGTACACTACTATGAAGTCTAGTATGTTTTGGAAATGATAACTACATAGTACTATTATGGCTCGGTTTGATGATGGATCTGGCTCATTCTTAACATTGGAGTCGGGTTTGAGAAAGACGATAGTTTTCGTCATCGGTTCATCTGCGTCGGCGCAACTCACGAATGACAAGAGATCGTATTCCAAAGTCGTTGCTACGCAAGGAGCAATATGCAGCTATTATTCGACGGCATGATGCAGTGCTACACTTGGCCATTCTCGTCGTTTTCGTCATTACATGTGTACACTAGGACATACAATAGTGTACCAGCTAGGTCAGTCAGCTCCTCAGTGACCTGCGACTTGGGCAAATAGTCACTACATAGTATATGCGTACTGCGTGCTGCCTAGTACACTCCACTAGCCTAGCTGAAATTACTCATTTCACGCAAGCTGTACATTTTCTACACTACACTACACATCAATATTACAAGAGTGTACCTAGGTATAGGTATACTATCTACTTACAATAGATGTAGGTACGCATACTAGATCGGTAGGCAGCACACACCTCGACCGTCTTATGAACTCACAACGTAGGTAGTATGTGTTAGGTAGATAGGATGCCGAGTGATCTTTAATTTCCTGTTCAGGCCCCAGCAAAGAGTCACACAGCCACGCCACATTGCTTTAGCTGGCAAGCCACAAATATGTAAGTAGTATAGTACAACCTCGATTCGACTAGGATCCACTGAGCGTGAACGGCTGAGCTATGTTCTACTGACAAAACGATCCAGCCCGTCGAAAATGGCGCCTGGTTCTACTACTGTACTGTACTGTGCGTAGTACACCACCACACTAGTGTACAGTATGGCTTCGTGACATTCGGAGAATTATCAGGTAGTGTACAATATGCCGGAGGGGAGGGGGGTCCGAACCTTCGGGACATTGGCTTACACATGGCTTTTTGGTGTCAACCGTCTGACAGGAACCTCTACTAGTACATCACCTCTTAGTGTACACTGCTATAACAGTGTGATGATATCTACCTATCTTACACTACGCGCTGTTGTACACTACTATATCAGACCAGTGTAGGTAGATTGTCAGCTGATCTTTGTTTTGCAGGCAGTGACTAGCAACAAAGGAAAGAGAAAAGAAAAGAAAAAGGAAGAAGAAAAGTACCATTCAGACGGGCATGGCGCTGAGTATTAATCTTCAACTGAAGCCCGACGGAGGGGCCCAATAACGACAACGTTGCTCATGACAAACCATGATTCACCAAATAGTGGTAGGTATGCATACCATACTAGTATTCTACTACTTATGTATGTGAGGTCTATAGTATGTACGACTGATACGCAAAGTCCACAAATTTAACTACCTAGTAGTAGTACTTCTCACGCTAGTGCACCTTTTTGTTTGTTGCCTTCGTTGGGATTTAGCGAATTAGCTGCTGATTGCATTTCACTACTACTAGTACTAGTATATATACAGGTGCAGTACGGAGTACTAGTATAGTATAAGCACAAGTTGCGGTAGCTAAGGGCTCGGTCTCGGGGCTCGGAATGGTATACAATCGTCCTGGCCGGGTTATGATTCTGTATATTCTGTGCATAAGCAGCATGAACGTCAGACAACAGTTGTCCCACAATCTCACGTGGGACCATTGACAGGCAAGGAACTACTATGTAGGAACTTCAGGTTCTGTTCAAGTTCTTATGTCTTATGCGTCTTATGCCGAATCATGCAGGAACTGAACATTCCACGTGCTGTAATACGTGTTGCCATGTTAACCGGCTTACTTGACTAGCTGTGAGCTAGTAGAGGGCTGAAACAAGAGGCGCGTGCCTATCGGCTGATCTCGCCCAGAAACGAGTTCTTCGCTGACGTTTGCCAAGAGGGTACCTAAGTGCCTAAATTAACCCACCCGGATATTGGGGACCTAAACTACTAGCACACTCGTCCCATTAACATGCTTGCCTATACACGTATAACTAGAAAGAAGTCTCTCTGACATATGCACATTGTAGTGTACGAGCGTCCTACGCATGTATACGTGTAGTTTGGTGGCATTGTGTGCTATCCTGACGGAGACTCATTAACGGGCTTACCTACTACTGTATACTGGCAGACTTTGAGTTTGATGTAGTTCTATCTATCATTTTAGGTTTGGTCTGTCGAAGGATCAAGCCCAATCTACACAGCCGTCTTGTGTCGCGTGTCATATAATTCCCTTCTCATAAAGTGAATTCTCTCCGTCCCCGGGACCATTGCTACTGTTTACATTAACAAGACTACAGCAAATAACACGGTTGCCAAATCCACCTGCGCCTCGAGACCCATCAGAACTATACTCTAAACTGATGTTATATGGCTAATAGTCAGGAGGCATACGTTTGATGTTAAGCTTCAGTCGCAATACGCTGCCTGTTTGATTTCTTCCGGGCCAACAACAGCATCGGCAGTACACCGAGAGTCCTGTAAAAGAGGTTCAGGGTACGGTAGAACGGGAATGGCACCACTATCCTCGCTCACCTAGGTAGTATATTGTGTTAGTTATTGCTAATAAACCGGTGTAAGGATGGTTTGTCGTAGTCTCGGCTTCAAGAATCGGTCATAAAATAGTGTACACTATAACGTATGTTTCGATACTCGTTTTACCTGTTCGCTGTAGCACACTAGAAGACATCATTTCTCTTCGTATTAAACGACCGGAGAGTAGATTTGTGGCCCGCAGCGGAGACGAGGAGAGACCCGCGTATCTTACTTAGTAGTACCTACACTACACTAGTATAGTAGTGTAGATCAAGACTTATTGGGGATCTCGGTACCGGCCTAGGAAAGTCGGTAAATTATGGGCAAATCGCCATCATGGTTAAGACGACGGGTATTCCTAACCTGAAAAATAGACAAAGTCGCCTTCTTAATGGGTTTGGGCAAAATGGTCAATCTACCTCCATTCATCTGGCAGCATCCATGCAGGAACAAATGATATTCGGAGATTTTAACCCGCATCTTGCGCCTGGTGCGTTAGCATTTCCGAAACTTAGCCTTACTCTCTCCCTTAGGTATCCTCTTTTATTAGCCCCGTCTAGTGTATTATTTATGTAACAGACCTTCTGGCGCCCCTGGCAGTAGGTACTGTGGGTAAAAAGTTTACAATTACATTACATTAGGTCATTAAAGCATCCAGCATCACGGGCCATCAAGTTGAACAAGCCAACAAATGCTATTTTTGGTTCCTTAACTCGGGATAATTACTTCAATGGCCCACCAGCTCTACTAGAGACCAAAATTTGTCTCTTCCCTATCATGATATTCATAATGATTATCTGACAACATCATCCAATGGTGGCACTACCAGATATTAACCCACTAGGAATTCCCGAAACCTGAACTCTGGCGTCACTACCTCTGAAACGAATATGTTTTATGGATTAGTGTATAGTACAGCAGAGGTCACTAGCCGAGTTCTCGGTCCCTCGGTTCGTAACGCATATTCACGCATATCTTCCCATACATATTTACTTAGTAAGATCGTGACATAGTAGGGTAAATTAACAAGAAACCAGCCCCAGGTAGACTATACTATGTACTATATATAGTGAGTGTAATAGCCTTTGTCGACAGGTTGACTTCTTCTAGACTTTACCAGAGCCAACAATGAACTCTCTATGGTACTGTAGCTCATTAAAAAAAAAATGAAAACCGGCACTACTCGATGTCAAGACTATAACGTAGTTACTACAAGTAAAGCATTAGCAATCAAGCACAAGTTTTAAATGGAGAATCTGTTAATGCGTGAGCAATTTATTTTGCTGAAAAGTAGTAATCTAATAGTTGCCAAAAAAAAAAAAAAAGGTTGAGATCTTGGATTTCAAACGTTTACTCTAGCATTCTGGAGTATAGGACTTGTTTAACAAGCGACTTATCATCGCAGGTCGCTTAGCTCAGTTGGTTAGAGCGTCGTACTAATATTATAGTAATATAACACTAGTGATGCGAAGGTCATGAGTTCGACCCTCATAGTGACCAATAAAACCCCCAATCCAAAGGGGTGATGCTTTTTTGAATCTTGATTATTTTTATATAAAATAATATACACATATTTACACACGGTTATTGGCATATATAGGCAAATACCTAGGTAGATCGGTCGACATCCGTCCGGGCGGTGTCTTTTGACAATGGTTTTTCTTTTATAACCCAGTTGAATGCAAGGGGAGGCGTACCTCAGGACCAAATCCCCTTAATACATGACTCCCTCTCACCCCAATGTTTTCCATTATCATAGGTCTGATTATGAGTATTGGTGGAGTTAAGTTGGGATATGCTTCCCCTCAGGTTTCTACCGTCGAGGATGAAATGTTGCTGGTATAGAATAGTTGATATGCCGTACTCCTTGCATTGGCACTACTACCGGCCTCTGCAGCTGTACTTTTTGTTGATTTATTCGACCTATTAATATCGGATAAATTACCGCGTCTCTAAATCATTATTCCTTCTTCTCAAACCCTATTTTGAAACACTACTTGAGACCTTGCGCACGCTCGTCTGTGGACCCGAGCCTACTCACGGGTGGCATCTGCTTCTACGGAATTTAGTCGCCGCGAAGCGATCTATATATCCTGAGCGTCTGCGTGAAGATTAGCCTTGATAATGTTTCATCTGGCTTCGACTAGTGGGTTTAGATAGCTCTACTGATGAAATACTGAATAGATTATGTAGGGCGGGGTGTGTTATTCGGTGAGCTTTGAATATCGTAGTGTTCAGGCGATACATGCTTGGTTGTTGGCTTGGACATCTCGACCTACCTAGGTTGGCTAGGAGTAGGGCACATAGCTTGAGAGGTTTCGCATAGCTGCCTTGTAAAAAAGATATAAATCTATTATATCTATATAGTAATGTGACGATCTGTAGCCAACTGAGGTATACATATCCCAAAGTTCCTCTATTTATATCCTTCTTTCGTGGTATTGCGCTATCCCTTCGGGTAGAATAAGCCCCTATTCAATGGAATTGCTAACTGTGCCCTTTGAAGAGGAATGATATACGTTGGGGTTCTGTGGGTGTTGGTGTATTTCTCAATATTGCACCTTGTGGATGCTCACTGGGTTTTTCAAAACTGTGGAAGAGTGCGGCGAAAGTTTCGGAAAGAAAATAAAAGATCCACTTGAGCTGCCAGGGTCACATGTTCTAGGGCAACTGAATAGATTGGTATGCTAACAATACATCGTGACTTAGTGAGAGCTGAATACTCATTCGTAATTCTAGCTTCATTAGGCAAACATCGCAGTGAAGATATTTTTGAGCAATATATTATCATTATCCACCTGTATAGGTGTAGCAAGTTCTTCGTAATGAGTACAGCCTTATCCAAATTCACAAATTCTCACTAGGAGATCGAGTCTCGACAGCGTAAGGACCGATCCCAGCGATCTCAAGCACAATATACAAGCGTGATAGTACACGGCATGGGAGGAGTGTTACCTTGAGCAGCAAACCAACCATCGAAATGAATCTGGGCATCAAGCATCAAAGGTTCCTGCCTAATCATGCTCTGGCCACTCAGCAATTGGCATTTCTCTTGGACACAATTGACCTTGTCGCTCCCCATTGACCAACATATTAAAAAGTAAAAAAAAGCGACCAAAAAAAACCCCTAAGTTGATACAACGAATCGAAGCCTGCGGAGGGTAATATGCTCCTACTGAGCCTTAGCGGATATCTTCTTGGCTTCTGCCTCGAGATGATCCGCCGCATTAATCCTTGAGCGTTCGTACTTTAGTGAAGTATCGCCCTTCCAAATAGTGCCTAGTATTCGATCCCAGAATGTGAAGAAGGGCTGGGAAAAATTGGTCTTGATGCCCCAGCTTTGGTGGTGGATATCGTGGTATGCAGCATTGTTGCCAGTAATATGCTGAAGCGGATCCCACGGCAATGCATATCCACAGTGGTCGTCAACAGTCTTGATGGTCGAGCAGATGAAGAAGAAGATGCCTTGTTTTACGCTCATGCCTGCCACCTTGTATGCAAGCCCGGCACCTAGGGTGTCGAGAAGAAAACCTTCGAATGGATGATTGTACAACGCTCCATATGCGTAGGGAACGTAAAGCCGATGATGTCGGGAATGGAATTTGGCTAGGATAGAATTAGTGGCGACCGTCCCGTGAGAGAAAATATAGCCTACAACTTACTATAAAGCCACTTGTTCATGTGCATACCACGGTGCAGGAAATACTGCCAAGTATCCAGGATGCTCACGGCCACCACCAACTGCAAGGCGGGAATGATAACATAGTAGATGGCCTTGGCAACAATGAGCTCCCAGGCGGCGAAAGAAGGAACCATGGTGCCGTCAGTTGCGTCGAGGCTGGTACTAAGGAAAGGATAATAACCACCAGCTAGGGCACCAGCTAGGAGGGGATGTGATATAGCCATGTTCTTGGAGATGGTAGCAGCATTGATTCCCAAGAGGCCAAGGATGCTGGGGAGAGCTCTTTGGGCGAGACGAATTCTGGTTGCCCAGACGGCGACGTCATAGTCCTCATTACCGGTCATCTGTGGAGGGTCGGTGATACCTAGCACAACGGCCATGCCGATCTGAATGATCTGCTGGATAATGACATCTCGGAAGACCTCGAATCGCGTAGCTCGGTTGCGCTGTGCAATCTCAGCAGGTGTGTGCAGTCTATATTGGGGGAACAAGTCGTAGACGTCCATGACGTGGAATATGCCAGAGACGACCCAGTAAGCGAGGACGGGCGCAATGGCGGACAGATAAAAATCGGGGAACCATGATATGACATCGGGTGCCTCGGTGAGGGTGTAGGTTGGGAGGGGAGGGAGGTCGGTAGCAGCGGTTAGGTTTGACGCCATCACTGCCGAATCGTGACAAAATAGGTCAGGTAGAATATATGAAACCAATTACAATGTATAGGAGTCCGAAGACAAGCAGGAAAGAGTAAGGAGCGTGGTGAATGAGACAAGAGTGGTTGGTGAAAAGAAGGTTTTCTGGGGGGGAGGGGGAAACAGAAGGGAGCAGCGGACAATGAGGTAGATAATGTTGTCTAAGAAATGTCTAAGAAATGTGAACCGGACGGAGGCGCGTTAATTATGGGTTACCTATTAGAGCTCACCCTTGTAGGTAGACTGTACCTTACTTACGTACTATATACTATACTATGTACTCTGTAGTGTGTACCTAACGGACCGAACGGGGGAGCCCTGCTTCGACGTTTCGGACCGGTGCCTGACTGGCTAAGTAAGGCCTGCCAGCTGCCGTGAAAATGGCAAGGGCGGATATGGGGAAGCAATCGGGATATTATGGCAACTGGCTCGTCCCCTTTCGGATAAGGTGTGGGTTGGCCACTGTACTATTACTGGTAATGCAGTGACTCAGCACGGTGGAATAGGGAATAGGGAGTAGGGAGTACCTAGGGGAATAGGGAATACCTAGGGAAGAGTGGAAAGGTTGTGTA
Organism: Xylaria digitata; assembly: GCA_022495195.1. Taxonomy (NCBI): domain Eukaryota; kingdom Fungi; phylum Ascomycota; class Sordariomycetes; order Xylariales; family Xylariaceae; genus Xylaria; species Xylaria digitata. The sequence continues at coordinate 35,707 of MU377053.1, forward strand.
GACTACTAGTAGGTACACTATAGTAGAGATACATAGGTAATAGAGATGCACACTACCAAATACCTATCACCGGGCACGTACACTACACTCACCGTTAAAAAGATAGGTAGGTTATCGTGTAGCCGGATACTTGAATCAGCTGTTTTTAACAACACACTGTTGGAGAATAGAGGTTTATGGGGTGTAAATGGCCTGACAACATTTTCACTATTGATCCTCCAAGCCACGGAAAAAAGAGAGCAACGCATGTTCTTCTCCTTCTCTTGCCTGCCTGCAAAATTTCATGCCGAAGATACTAGTACCGCTATGTATGTAGTTCAGCTCGGCATCCGCGGGCTTGAAAGTTTCATGCTTGAGTAGCGTGTTAGGAAAGGCAGCTTTTACCTCTCGATACCTTCCATACTATAGTAGTTAGGCTTCTGCCTACACTAGATGCTCTGTTATTACTTGTACATAGTAGGTACGATTTCAGGGGTTAATCATGTTAGAATCAGCCCAGCTAAACTGGTCGGGAAATTAATTAGCATGTTGGTTAGGTGGAACAGTCGGGTGGAATTTAGGTTAGGTAAGCTAGGTGCCTAAGTTAAATGGAATAAGCTAAATGCTTCCAGCCTGCGACAGTTGCTTTACAGCTGGCGGGAAAACTTGTACTCATTTACTACCTTAGGTAAGTACAAGTAAGTGCCTGTGCGCTACATACATAGTACACCCTTAGGTAGGTAGGTAGGTAACTCACAGGCAGGTGGCATCGTACGGCTCTATATTACAGGTAGGTACATGTATGTACTACCTACCCGTGGTACCTGTAGTATGTACCTAGGTAGTTTGGGGCTGCCCCTCCAAAGTCCAAAGTCTCGCCCGCACCCCGCTTTTCCTCAGCCAAAATTTTGAGTGTCCCTCCTCGCGCCAAATCTGCCCCTCATTATTTCGCAAAACCTGTCTCCATCATCTGGAAATCTTCCTTTCTATCCACTCTCGATTCCCGTGTCGTCCTTTCTAGTTGCAATCACTTTATAACTTACCCTGCTTACGTTCCCGATCAGCATCTTCGTTAAGTCCGTACGCCAAAATGATAATTTTCAAGGTTGGTTTTTTCTTCTTTTCTCACTCTCTCTCTTGCACTGGGGACAAGAGGAAACTGACGGGTTCTCTGCTCATAGGACGCCATTTCCGCCAGCAAGGATGAGCTTCTCTCCGATTCCTATGACGTCAAGGAGGTCGACGGTGTCATTTATGAAGCAGACTGCGCTATGATTGAGATTGGCGCCGTCGATGTTGGTGAGTCTTGTCGTGCTTTTTGCCTATGCCCCGCCCCTCCCCCGGGCAAGGGTAGTCATTAACTGTGCGCTCAATAGACACTGGTGCCAACGCCTCTGCCGAGGAGGCTGATGAGGGTCTCGACGACACTTCCCAGAAGGTGAACAACATCGTCCACTCTTTCCGCCTATCCCCTACTAGCTTCGACAAAGCTTCGTATGGAGCGTATCTTAAAGGTGCGATTTACATCTGGGACACGGGATAATTATAAACTAAGATAATATAGGTTATATGAAGAAGGTTCTTGCGTATCTCAAGGAAAAGAACGCCCCCGAGTCCGAAATCGACGCCTTCAAGAAGGGCGCCGCTGTCTTCTTAAAGAAGGTACTCGGAAGCTTCAAGGACTGGGAGTTCTACACTGGCGAGAGCATGGACGTCGATGGCATGTAAGTAGTAAACGTCCCACAGCTCTCACTACTCCGTTATATGACACTTCATACAACACCTCAAGCTAACCTCTCGACTATAGGGTTGTCCTCCTTAACTACCGTGAGGACGGTGTTACCCCTTACGTCGCTATCTGGAAGCATGGTCTTGAGGAGATGAAGGTCTAAACGATCCTTCCGAGGATGGTGACTGGGTGTTATTTCTCAACGGAGTTACGAAAATCGATACACCACGCAAAGAATGTGGATTATGAATTCTTTTTTTTTCCTTTGCTTAAATGCAAAAACCGTGTCTTACTAGATAGATTGTGTTCTACTAATCGAGTCTAGGACGCGCTCCGAAGGCTGGAAAAGCCAAGCGATTTGAAACGTTTCCTCCAAGCTTGACGTATCGTCATCCACCTAGCCCGCCTCGACTGATTGTGGTAATGCTTTAGGAAATGCGGATTGGTTCTAGGTAGTATTGACTGTAATGAATTGAACTTGTGACATGTTGGGTTGAAATGGGAGTGCTTAATCGGACCTAGGCCTCGTAGCTAACGGAATTGGCGGCGGAGTATCGGCACTCTCCCTCGTTCCCGACAACCCTGGTTTCTTTGACGGCGGCGGAGGGGGTGGCTTTTTCTTGCCCAGCGCGGACGGAACTTGCCCAACAAATGGCTGCTGCGCGCCACCTGCTGCTGTCCCATTAGGACTAACCTGAGGAGATGAAGTGCCCATGTGCCTGGACCGGGCCTGTAACTCGTCTACTTGGCCATAACCCGGGGCCTGCGTCGGCGATCTCGTTAGAGGCGGCGAGGGCCGTACTCCGGGTGGAAGTGGAGGAGGTGGCGTCCTATCTCTCCCTATCCCTAATTCCGATACGGATATGCCAGCAGTGCCAAGACGGCTTATTGCCCCCTGATTCAAGTAGCCCTGGCTAGCCGCTTGCTCGCTTGCCGAAGTTGGACTTGGAGTACTATTCCCGCTTCGCGGTGGAAGCCGCGGAGGTAGCGAAGGGGGTGCTTTTGCCACCGACGCGGCCTGTGTTGTTGCTCTCGGGGTTGGTAGGCGTGCCGGAGGTAATTGGGGAGTATCTGCGCCGCTACATCGTGTCGGGGGCGGAGGGAGATGTGATGTCGACAACCCAGTCGTGTTGACTCGATAGGGCTTTGGTTCGGATGGCGGCGGCTCTTCTTGGGTGTTCTGTACTTTGTGTGTTTGATAAGGTTGTCCTTGGGGCGAGCTCGGTGGTGGTGTATATGATGATGTGACCCCGGTTGGAGGCTTCATTGGTGTTGTTATTTGTCTGTAGGTGGCGACATGCTTTGGTGGCGGGCCGAAGGAAGATGGGTCACGAAGTGAAGACCTAGGCGCTGCGACATGGTTTCCATCGTCTGAGGATGTTTCGCCTCGACCTACTAGACCTTTCTGTGGCGGCCAGAGGATAGGTTAGCTGAGGTGAAAAAAGACGAAATGCAGCGCATCCCATCTACGTACCACCTGGCTCTTGAGCGTAGAACCGCTTTTCTCGGGATGCCAACCATTTTTAACAATGTCTTTCCAACCACCAGACATTTTGGCTTGATAGTGCCGCAAGTCACAACCTAAATATGTGCATAAAGGTAGAGAAGATAGATCTAAGGAGGGGAAGGTAGAGCGTGCTTTGATGAGGATTTATACCAATTCCTTTGATTCATTCAAAATAGGATGGAATTGTAATCTATCTTTTTCCTCTGGTCTCTAGCTACCTAGCTAGGGGGATCGCATTTCTTATCTGCGCTGGATATCAACATGCCCGTGTGGAATGACGTACATTCAACTAAGCCACCGAGCGAGTTCGTTAGTTCGATAGGATGTACTTTACTTAACTTGGGATGCCAATGCATGCGCATGCGTGCATGTCTGCGTACTTGCCTAGGATGAACTGAGCGAGCATCCTTTTGGGATTGATTATTGCCATTTTATTATCTGAAACGGAACATCGTTGCTTGATTAAAAGTTTCTCGGTCCTCTTTATCTTTGTGACTGCCTTAATGCATTAATATAGTATTAATATAGTATTAATAAGTTATACTATGTCAGTATAGGTATGTACACTGGTGGTACTTAAAATGATCTGCATGAGGTCTAGTTTTATTGGTAGGCAGCTCGACTTACGCACAGCACCTTTATAAATACATATTTTTATAAATACATATACAGAATAAGTACATATCACCCTTGCGCAGTTCCAAGGTTCTTGGTCTCTACCCAGGCTGCCGGGTACCTAGCCACTCCAGAGCTAAACCAAATATTGACTTTTGACCTTTTTGGATCATGTCGACTGTCGCAACGCGTTTCTATCTCACATCAACCTTCTGGGCGGACAGAGTCCCAAATCTCGAGATCATGCGCCATGACGATGTCTTTCACCTCAGAAACCGAGCTCTTAACAGAGCATTTTGGGCACCCCCCCGTTGTTAGTGCTACCTCGAATATCTTGTCCACTGTCCAGTCTTCATGCATCCTCCATGATAACTAACCGCGCTACCTTGTACGATTCTAGAGTCTGATCGACGATATCATCAACAGCGTGAACATCCTTGCCGAGCGCGCACTAAATAGCGTCGAGCAAGGGCTCCTAAACGCCCCGCCCGCCGCCCTCGGTTTCAAAGCCCCCAAAACACAATCCCAACAAGATACTACCGCCACGTCGCTACCGCCCGCCAAACAAGCCCAGGCGGAAGTCGAGGCCGGCACACACCAGCTAGAGACATTGCTATGCGCCAGCATCGACCGCAACTTCGACAAATTCGAGCTCTACGTGCTACGGAACATCTTCACCGTGCGCCCCCCCGAGCTGTGCAACTGGATACGACTTTCGCACTACAACGGGCTAGATTTCTTCTCTTCCCCTTCCGCAACAAGACATAACAATGTGAACCGGAGCGCCCTCGAAGACGCGCCGACGATCGAGTCGATTACCACGCTGCGCCGGCGCCTCCGTGAGTCCATGCGCCTCAACGCCCTTCTCACAGCCGAGCGCGCGCGCAATGAGACCCTTCTCGAGGATCTGCGACGATTGGTAGGGGATGCGGCCACAACAGCTCCGCAAGTGAAGGTAGAGAGCACATCGCCAGCACAGCGCAGATCCGTGCAGGGAGACGCAAACGTAGCCGGCTACCATGGTGGTGGCCAGGGTACTACTAATGATGCATCTAAGCACGAAGAGACCAAAACTCCCTTCGCCTTTCTACACCAAAAAGGCGACCTAGCATCTTCGGGCGGCGGCGCGGCGCCTCTCGCCACGACGGCGGCATTCACGCTGTCCCAGATGCAGGCCCTCCGGTCGTTATCGACAGCACTGAGCAACGTCACGCCCGACCTGAAGCTATCTTCCGCTTCTGAGGCAGATGATGAGGACCGAGGATCCGGGGCCGGGGGCTCCAGGAGCTGGAGGAGGGAAAGAGCCGAGTACGTCGAGGCTGCAACGCGTCGGCATTTAGAGACTATGCACGGCCTTGAACTTGGAAAGCACGGTGAGGTCCGCGATGGGGAGTGGCAGGGGCCCGGACGCGATCTGGCGAGGAGCGAAGTGGAGGGCCTCGAACGCGTCGTTGCAATGGTGGGGGTGGATCATGGTACCTCTGGTGCTGCAGGCGTGTCGTTATCAACGCCCAACGAAGAATATGGGAAACGGATAGACGAGCCATGAAGTTTCAAACATGAAGGTATACAGAGAAAGCGACACGATTAATGAATAACTATTCGGCATTGAACACGCGTGTGGAAAAGAGAAGTCCCCCCACTCCCAAGGGATCAGGAGTCTGGCGTTTGCCGGCGTTCGAGGTTGTACAGACAGGCAACAAGATTGGGACAGAACGAGGTTCTTGATATAGAATGTGGGAAAGATGCAATTCTATTGCAAGGGTTTCAAATCTACAATACCCTGGGCTGTTGGCATAACATGCCTGTCTATGTATGCTATTCGACAACGAGATGGCGATGCCCCTTCAATATGATATACTGGTGTAGGTATGAATTATTACGAAGCCGTCATAGTATCCTCGAGTTTTGATCCTCTCAGTCTGCTCTTGTGTGAGGCAAACTGACTGAGGGTAGCGGGGAATCTACTAAATTATACAGGTTGGCCACTTGCCAGAATGGGTGACCCCAATAATGCGCATGCTCTTCCGCGTCCGGGTGCTGACCCTCAAACCGCTTCTTCTCGTCGTTTACTATATCCCTAGCATCCTTGAGACGATCCTGGCGGAGTAAGGCGAGCAATAGGTCGTTCAATGTTGGTAGATTCACGCTCGAGCCAGATCCAACAATGTGTTTGTAAATGTCGAGTGCCGCCTGGGTCTCGCCTACTAGTGTATAATTTTTGACAATACGCTCGTAGAAAATGGGGTCCATGTCGTCGAAGTCGAGATGGCGCCGGCGTTGTATGAACAAGCGAACCGAGTCAAGCGCCGGTGGGTTTTGCTTGAAACAGTGCTCGATGAGCATCGTGTAAATATGCGGTGACAGCTCTAGGTTTCGGTTGTATAAATGGTTCACGACAGCCATGGCGGCGGCTGTGGCGTTTGAGCATAAAAGGAGGTATATCATCTTGCCGTATGTCTGCATATTGAGCTCTAACCCAGCCGCTGACATGGCGGAGGCGACATCGGCAACAATGTTGGTTTGATCTTCAGGATCCCGTACGTTATTTTTTGAGAAGGAAGCATCGAGGATAATGGTAAAGGTTGCTTCGTCAGCACGCACACCTTGAGCTTGCATGGCAGCGAATAGCCTCTCGACGTCCTCGTCACGGTGCCCGTTGCGAACCAATAGGCGCAGCATAGTGTTGAAGGTGAAGATATCTGGTTGAATCCCCTTTCTACCGGCCCAAGCCAAGAGCTTGTCTGCAGCGTCGATTTGTTTGCGTTGGACCAACCCATTAAGAGCGGCATTCACCGGTTCTATAGTGGGCGCTACGGCAGTCTTGTTCGGATCCTTTTCCCACAACCTGGCCATTTCTTCCAACGCATTAAGACCACCCTCGATATCATCACAGTCGATTAGCCCGGCAATGCGGGTTGTCCATATTGCCGTGTCTAGTTTCAGGCCAGATCTAACAAGCTTAGCCCAGATGTTCTTAATCCCATCGATGTTGCCCGTTTTCCTTAGGCCATCAAGCATCAAGTTCCAGGTCCTTAGACTTGGTTTGAGTCCAACTTTGCCTAACAGATTCCAGGCGACTATGGCCTTAGCGGGTTGCTTCAACTTCAGGCGTGTCTTTATGAAAGAATCAATGAGCTCTGGGTGTTGCTGAATTTGTACAGCCCTTTCTTTTAAAATAGTCGCCTCGGATCCGACAAATTCTTCCCAAAGTTGATCCAGCTCCACGGAATTCCCTGTTCCATACACTCGGCTAAGTCGTTGCCCAATTGAAGCTACATCAAAGGCCTGGGTAGACTGGTTCTTGTTCCTCGGCGTAGGGATTCTGGGGACTCCAGCGGACCCTTCGCCTTGCGATGCGCGTCCCTGCTTGAGATGCGCTCTAATTTTCGGCCAAAGCCCCATGACATATTCTTCTAGGCTAGGAAATGTTTTGACAAGGTCTTCCCGGAGAGCCTCGCCGCCATAATTGACAAATGTGACTAGGGACGCCACTCTGGACATAAACCGCGTGGCATTTTGCTGAATGTCAACCGGGCAGCGCATATCGTCGTCGTGCATCAGCGTATATGTGGCGATAGCTAATACGGCGACGGGCGCGCCGAGCTGGTTAAGCGAATACTGTGAAAAGAGGGCACTGAACGCTGCGGAAAAGTTGCCTTTGTTGGCATATCTCGACAAAGAAAACTTTTCTAGCCTTGGAAACCAGAAGCCATTGGTCAATTGACTCTCGCCAGTTGATGATATGGCGAAACGAGGTAAAGACAGGATTTTCCATGACTCGACGAGATCTGCCAACATGGCTTCCCGCAAGGCAATCTGCCTCTCGTACTTGACAACGGACTGGGTTTCAGCAGAAGGATTCATGTTGACGATGCACTGAATTAACTCGCTCACGAGTAGAGTCCACTGTTTCGGTTTCAATTCGCCAACTTCTGCGTATATTCGAAAGATATCAGCGACAGCAGGAAGCTCGTCGGTGAACATGTCCGCTTTCTTCGCCTCAACGAGCTTCTCTAGCAGGGAGAGTTTGACTTTGTGGTATACCTGAGGCACATGGGTACCGGGTACCCGGACGGCTGGATGTATTTCAGACCGGAAATATGAGTAGGCATTTGCTACCGGAGTGTCCTCGTCTATCATATCCCGGAGCTTGCTGATTGCTTTGACGAGTGCAAGATCAATTGAGGCGCCCCCATTCGCGGACACATCGCCGGAGGTATCTCGAAGGCCTTGTTGTTCATGAAGAATCTGCTGGAAGAGCGCATCTACCCGAGAAGAAGACTGGTCCCTGGTTATGCTAGTCTGCGATATTTGCACATCGGACTTGGGGCGCCTTTCGAACAGAACCTTTCGAAGGTACGGGAGCGGCTGCGATCGGCTGGTGGTTGAGTCGGTAATGATAGAATCGTGGAGCGCTGCTACACTACCGCCCGCTACATGACGTCGTGAAGATGCAGGCGAAGATGTGGTAGAAAGACAAGCGGTTTGAGCGCGCCATTGTACACCACGCGTCTTCCTTGTTGTCTGGGCGACTCGCAGACGACAAAGCAGGCAAACAGGCTTCGAACTCCTCATACCGTGCGCCAAGGCGGTCGCTGAGATGTTGGATTGAGGGCTTTATAGGTTGCGAGGGCCCCAGCAAAGCAAAGGAGGGGGCCAGGAGAAGGGGAAGCAGAAGAAAAAGAAAAGAACCTAGACTTTGTCGTAGATATCTACTATTGCCCGTATCTAGATAGATCCGAATCCCAAATGAATATCTCGCGCTGGTTCCATCTTTATCGGGTTATCGATGCGGTTTGATTGTTATACTGGGGTACTATCTCTTCATACAGGTAGAGGTAAGGTACCTAGGTACCTTTGATTAGGTGTCTGCCCCACCCGGCCGAGCCCTGCCAACTGCCAACCGCCAACTGCCAACCTCGGGAGCATCGAACAACTCGAATACCTACTTAAGAATGTGTAGATCTTCCACATCCATTATCTATATACCTAGGTAATGACGGGCGGGCTTACGTTTTACTCTTATTTGCTTGAGTAATTAGCCATGCAGAGTGCAATTATGTTGCAGCCACATTTTTAACTTTCTCAGTGTGAGTATTGATTACCCCGCGCGTGCACATGCTCCAATTTTACAGGTAGGCCCCGGTTCGTGATGCATTAGATGCGTTAGATGCGTTACTATCTGGATACGTATCCTAGGTTAGTAGGTAGAGAGTATGGTGCCATGATACCCATACACCTCCTTGACTACATCACACCCATCATCAGTACCCTTTCATCGTACATGTAGTCATTCCTGAAGAGCCCTTGGTTACTCCTCTACTCCTCCACTCCTCCCACTACCAACCTCTTCCTCCCTCCCTCCCCTCTCTCTCTCTCTCTCTCTGCCTGTCCCTCTCTCTAATCCTCTTTCCTTCGGCTTCCTTGCTACATCCGCCGGCTGAACACCAACAATGACCACCTTAGTTCCTCGCCCTCCCTATAACGACGATGAGCTCAGGTCACTATATCCAGCCGGCTTGGAGCTTCAGTTAGTCCAGATTCTTCTCCGACATGGCGAGCGTACTCCAGTATCCGCCCGCTTCCAGAAAGCCGGTCTCGCTACCTTCTGGCCATACTGCACCGCTGTCCGCCAGTTCAAGTCTGCCGTACTCGACCCCACCACCGGCCAGTTCACCACTCTAGAGTGGAAGCGTCGCTTGGAGAGCTTTGGCCCAAACGACGAGCCTGTACTTGCTGTCGGCCCAGACGGTGAATTGGATGGCATTTGCGAGATGGGCATGTTGACCGATCGGGTATGTATCTAAAATCTTTGGTGTCTAGTCCCTCAGGTCGCCCCCTCCCCTTCCCCGGGTTCTCCTGTCTCGCGTGACTCCGCAAGTTCTTTGATGTTGAACCTGGACGCTTCGGCTAACGGGTTTCTATACACGCATAAGGGAAGAGAGACCACATATGACTTGGGTACAAGACTAAGAAGGCTCTATGTCGATCAGCTAGCGTTCCTCCCGACAGTCTTGAGGGATGCCGATTCCTTTTAGTGTGTATTGAAAGAAATTTCTTGTGTCTGATCCCTGAGCCTCCCTGTCTCGTGTGATCCAGCATGTTGTGTGACGTTGAACCTAGATATCTCGACTGACGCGTTTTTATGCACGCAGCCTCCGCGCAACCCCAATACCGCGCGCACTTGACTCTCTTCATGAGACTTTTATTGGCCTCTATCCGCCGCACACTCGTTCGCCGTTGTTTCCGCCACCTACCATCTTACTACGCTCGCCTGGTGAAGAGACCCTGTTTCCAAACGATAGCCAATGCCGAAGGTTCGCGGCTCTCTCCCGAGCCTTTGCCCAGCGTGCCGCCGACCGCTTCAATAACACAAATGAGATGGAATTTTTGAATAAATTGTACGGAAAGTGGATGCCAACCTCCACTCCGAGAGTCGCCGTAGATGGACGACCCAGGTTAAGTGGGATTATGGATACGATCAATTCAACGCTCGCCCACGGTCCGCACACAAGACTTCCTAAAGAATTCTACGACCCAAAAGGTAGAGAAATAATTGAAAAGATTGCAGTTGACGAGTGGTTTTCCGGTTATAAGGAAAGTCAGGAGTACCGCATGTTAGGAATTGGGGGTCTCCTGGGTGATATTGTTGGTAGAATGGTTGAAAGTGCTGAGCACTCGAGGGTCGATGACAAGTATGAGGTTGGGAGAGCGCCGAATAGAAAGCAACTTGGAGATAATGAGGAAGCCACACCTATTAGATTTGGACTCAGCGGGTGTCATGATACAACCCTGGCTGGTGTCTTGGCTAGCTTAGGGGCCTTTGAGAGCAACAAGTGGCCTCCATACACAAGCCACATCGCCATTGAGATGTTCCGCAAGAGCATTGATGCATCTGAAACGGCCGGAACGACCCTCGACACCCTACAATCTCCTCTTCCACCTGCCAAGGGCACGACTTCGAATATGGCGAGTTCCCGTCCTAGCTGGTTTGCCTTGCTTGCCCCCTGGACATCTTTATTCGGAACACGTGCGGCACCACCGCCGCCAGGTATACGGCGTAAACAGACGGACCAATTACACCCATATGAGAAAGCGAGACTACAAAAATACTACGTGCGCCTACGATACAATGACGAGGTCGTCACAATACCAGGATGTCGGGTACCGGGTAACCACCTCGAAGGGGATGAAAGTTTCTGTACGCTGGTGAGTGAAGGCAGACGCCTCTTGTCTCCGTGTACCCTCAGTATCACAACCGGGAGACCCAAGTCTACTTAACTAAAGTAACAACAGGAGGCATTCAAAGCCATCGTGGACAGGTTTGTTCCGAGCAACTGGAAGCAACAGTGCTCCGAAAACGTAAAAGCACCTGCATTCCCAGCCCACCCCGAGCCCGCTGGGTATTAGCAGTCAATCGTCGATACCGACGCTATGCTGCTACTATTGTAACATGGCCGAATGAAAGCTCCCACAGGTAGAATATCGAGGCGAAACGTGTTCATGGTCTAGAGTCTCGTCATGAGGGAGGCGCTCTCAAGGCATCATCTGGCCTCGGGGTGGTGAAAATAGCAGAGATAGATAATAAGGGATCGAGAGAGCGGTAAAATCCATCGGGTTCACCCAAGTAGAAGTGGAGGTGTTAATTGGAAACCTCACGTGCGGTATGTACTAGCTAAATGAGGAAGATAAAAAGGGAGGGAGAGGGATGATCGAAAGTTCAAAAGCGTCGAAGTCGGATCAAGGATAAGTTCTGCATACACATATACTGGGCATCAAGGAACCTTAAATCACATGTCAAGAGGTCACGGTTTGAAGGATTTACAACTACTACTAGGAAGTTTGAGTGATCAGTACTTTTTTTAAATTCTTTATTGAATTATACCCTCCGATCTTCCTAAAAGGAAAGATGTATACGCCGGTAACAATGATGACTAATGATGTTGCTAAGGACGATAATGAGGTACGTCCATGTTATAGATTCCTCCCCTTTCACACGACCCAGGAACACGGCACACGCAATGTAGTGTCCTAGCCGTTGTATTTCAATTTCCAGTCCACCCACCGGCGGGCCACCAGGTGTTGTGTTCAATACCTCGTTCGGCTGCCCAGCTTCTCTCCAGATGTTCAACAATCATATATGAAATGATAAGCAAAGCCGCTGAGATTAACCCTGAGAAATCAACGTAGCAATTCCCACATATTATTCACCTCTTCATGAGGCTTCCACGAGATTATGGTACTTCATCAGTTGGCAACTTCTTCTTCCCAACCGTTCAGTCCTCCTTGAATAGCAAGGCCAAGGCCCGATCCGATTCCACCAAAGCTCGATTGGTATTGGTGCCCCCTACGTTCTCCCTCGCCACCGATAGGGCCATGCGTTTTGATAGGACTGCTGGCCCCGTTCTCAAGCGGAGCAAAGACTGGTAGGCTGAGAGCACGGTTATGCTGACCACGAGGGCCTGGCGCAAGAAGACCACCGATGGTCGTAGGCCCAGTGATAGCACTCTGGGGAGCGCCGTATCCGTTAGAAATGCTAGCAGACTGTCCATGCCCAAGAATGTGGTTTTGTTGGGGAATTTCCAGCTTGAGCTCGTGGGGAGACGAAGAGGCCGTGCCAAACAACGCGGCCTGCTGAGACACAAGTATCTGCTGTTGATGTGCCTGCTGTTGGTGAGCCTGCTGCGACACTTGTTGTAGGTACATTGTTAGGGGGTTGTTGTTGCCAGCAAATAGATTAGCATTATTAGTAGCAGTCAGGGGTGATGTCGGGTTTGTAGGTGAGTTCCCGCTTCCACTGCCACCAGTAGCAGGTGACGGAATCCCTTCTCCACGTGGTGACTGCGATTGTTGGTGTAGCTGCCGAGGCTGGTTTCCACATCTATCTTTACCGAAGTTGACCTTGAATTTCTTGTACTCCTCCTTGCTTCGAACCGCTTCGATGGCCTTGATAGCGTTGGCAATATTGGTGAAATTGACAAAAGCACAGCTCTTTTCTCGTAAAGCGTTGACTAGCTCAATCTCACCATATTCGGAAAAATCTTGTCGCAATCTCTCTTCGGTCCAGGTTTCGTCAAGATTGCCGATATATACATTACGGGACGCACCACCACTCACCGCCAACGCGATTGCTGGTGGAAGGGCACCGGAGTGTTTTCCCCATCCAATCTTGAGGCGTCGATTGTGGATCATGAGTCCCTGCAAGTTACTTAAAGCATAGAAAGAAGCCGCTGCAGTGGGGTCGATGAACGTAACAAAACAAATGTGTTTGTCGGGGATGTAACGAATATGGTGAAGCAAACCGCCTCGCACAACATTGCAAATCTCCTCTACTGTCGTCTCTGGGTGGATGTTGCCTAAATAGATCGTCCTATTGCCAAGATTATTGATACCACCTGCAGTGGTTGCAACTGCTGCTGCCGCTACAGATTGCTGAGCAAGAACATTGGAAATAACATCACGGTCTTGCCCTGTCAGCATGTGAGCGTAACCTGGAGCAATCCCTAGATACTGAGCCGCATTCTGCTGCTGAGTCTTGGAAACATAGGCGCAGCGATCTTTGCCGTAGTAAACCCGGCGAGGTGACTGCCATTTAGGTTCCTGGGGGAGTTGTTGCACAGCCTTCATCGCATTGGCAACAGATAGGAAGTGAACAAACGCAATGTTCTTCTCACGAACTATCTTGATAGTATCAATAGCTCCGAATTTGCCGAGATCTTCACGTAGCTCTTCATCCGTAATATCCTCAGGCAAGTTACCCAAGTAGACATTTCGGGAAGCTCCAGATTGCTGAACGGCTAATGCAACCGAAGTCGGGACTTGTGACGGTTTGCCCCACCCAATCTTGATATCCTGTCCCTTAATGCAGAGCTTTTTTAAGATAGCATCAGAGTGGAAGTGGGTAGCGGCGTTCGCGTCGAGGAAGGAGATGAAGGCACAGTTCTTATCAGGTAGAAGGCGAACAGATTCAATCTGACCGCTTCGGACATGACCTAGAATTTCTTCAGCGCCAGTATCGGGAGGTATGTTTCCAAGATAAACGGTTCGGCTAGTTCCCATAATGACATTGTTCGCTGGCATGCCCACGGGTGACTGGGGCTGCAACTGTAATTGATTGCCCATGCCGTTATAGGTCCCTGCTGGTGATTGAGGTTGATAAAATTGAGGCGCGCCGTAGGCCGAAGGTGATACCATGGCCTGGTACTGTTGAGGCGACAGGTTCTGCTGAATTGGGCTCGTTATGTTGTTGTTTTGTTGCTGTTGCTGCTGCTGCTGCACGCCGTTCGTCTGTTGAAAGCCAGGCATGTTTTGAAATCCGGGACTAGCAAACGCGGTTGGCGAGCCAGGTTGGAAGGGGCTTCCGAGAAGAAGCTGCGAAGGGAGAAGAGGAGTGAATTGCATATCAAAACCCGTGCCGGGGGTTGCCATGTCCGCCGCCATATTGTTGGTGGGTGGGTTCATTTGCTGCGTGTTGATGGCAGGAATGTTAGCACGGCGTTGAGGTCTGTCGGCAAATCCAGAGACGTTAGATGTGAAAGCGCCATGAGAGAAACCGGTGTCGCTATTGGAAGGCTTCGAGGCGTGGCCAAACCGGCTGGTCGAGTTAGCAGCGGAAGGACCAGTAGGTATGCCAGAGACCGAGAGATCCTGCATCCCGAGAAGATGAGGAGGGACAAGGCTGTCCCTCGAAACTTGTGAAAGAACCGCCGTTGTGAAAGATTAGGTGTGCCCGGTGAAAGGCACGAAAGCAAGAAAGAAGATGCCAAAGCTAGAATGTAGGCGCTGTATGGAAGGCCAAGCAACGTCGGTTATTACAAAAGCCGTTTGTCTAAAAAGGGGTAAAAGCAACTTGGAGGTTTCCCCCAAACAATGGACAATTATTGACAAGTGATCGCTCTAGCTAGGCAACGAGCTGCCACTCGGGATCAAGATCTAGACTATATGCAGTATTCGAAGGTTGGAAGGGTGCCTTGAATCAAGCTGGCTAGGTAGCGAGCTATGATCAAATTCGCCCGTCGTTGAGATATCGAAGAGAGCGTGCAATTACACAAACGCCGGCAATATTACCCAAGTTGGCTAAAGTAATGAATATCGACCATGAGGCAGAAAATGCCCTTTGACCTTCGGATTGTCGGTCTCGGTATCCTGTGAACAAAGGCTAGGCGAATCCGATGCCCCAAAGAAAGCGAGCGCAATGGAGATACGATGGAAATGAACGTCGAGAAGATAGACAGCCAGCAACAAAGCCCTCGTGTTTCGCTCTTCCTCGTTTTCTTGTTCTTCTTGTTCTGGTTATAGTTGTGGTTCTACCTTGGAACGGATTCGAGAAGATGGCTCGCAACAATTACGTAGGACGTCGTGTCGTGTCTTGTTGTGCGCGCACGCATTGGCCGGAAGAAAGGGGGGCAGTGCACTTTGGCTGTAGGTATGTATGTATGTATGTATGTATGTATGTATGTATAAATAGACGCCAGTATATGAATAATTAAGAAGCTATAGAGAACGAGCGTAGGCCAATAGAAGAGGGAAAGGGTTCTGAGAGAAGATCTGGAGATGATGGTAAGAAACGAACAGGCAGTAGAAAAGGACAGAATAGGGTAAGATACAGGAGGCGGTGGAGGTGAAAAGTGAGGCAGGGGGATAAGAAGAGGAGGTGTAGGTATGTCGTGTAGACGAACGACAGGCCAGGGGTTAAAAACCAAGAAAAAAACGAGAGGATAGAGCAGAAACCACTCTAAGGTTCAAACAGAGTACCGTTTATTCCTCCACAACGGAACGGAGAGCGGGCTAGGAGGGAGTCAGGACTTGCTTGCAGAGGGAAGGGAAATGCAGTGAGCAAGCAAGCAAGGAGGTACTAGTAGTAGCGTAGGTAGCAAAAGAAGGGGGAAAGGAGAGAGAACGAGAGCGAGAGAAACTGGAGACTGTCAGCCCTGGTTCCTGACTGGTTCCTGACTTGGTTCCTCACTTAATTCCTCACTTGGTTAGTGCGGAATGGGGAAAAGGAAGACGATGGAGGTGTCTCATTGGATGACTAGGATTCTGGTGCAGATTGCCCAAAAAAAAAAATTTAAAAAAAATCGGGGTTAGAGGGGGGTAGGGAAGCGCTAGTTTTTTATTGAGGGTCTCCAGGGCAGTTTTAGTCAGGGCAGTTTTAGTAGGGCAGTATCAGGGCAGTCAGTCCCTAACTATAAGTAGGTAGTTTATAGGTACCTAGTTAGGGCCTATCTCGTCCCTCTCTCTCTCTCGACTACACTACATCCCCCGAACCCAGATACACCAGATAGACCAGAGAGAATCAATGGTCTACACTGGGTAGGTATAGTGTAGATTACTGACAGTACCTATATTGCATCCTCTCGATACGACACATAATATATGGACCTAAGTACATACTAGGTGCGCTGTAATGCCTAATTATGCACTAAACTTAATCCATGCCTTGATGTGCTACCTAGTGTACTAATCCTGACAAGCGCAAGTTCGCGAAATGGGAATGAAACCTTATTTATTATGCTAACGGCATAAGTAACTTTTGCCCGTGAACTCTTAGTTGAGAAACCCGCTCTTCTAACTCTTTAACCGTGCTACGCCTTTCCTTCCTACCCTGGTAGTCTATTGCCGTATTTGCAATTTCAACTGGATTTTACTGCCTCTGCGTGGATATTGCTGTGGACATTGGCGTGGATATCTTGATGAATATACTCAAATACGAAGAGGCTGCCGGCGATTTGCTGGGGTATTCCCTTTTCCCACTACTACGTACATATAATAGTGTAATGTACACTACTAGTATACACACCACCTAAGCCCATGTCCAATACATAAGTTACTCACTTTGGGGGCTTCATTGAGGCGCAATTGAAGGGTCTTCCCTTTAAATACACCGTAGTAACTGTGTTTTGGTGTGTTGGCGTATTGGTGAGTGAATGAGTGAGTGAGTGGGTGGGTGTGCATGTGTGTGTGCTGCATTAAATGAACACCTTACACTGCACCACACTACCGTCATCCAATTTCATGCGACATGGCTAGCCAGAGAGCAATAGCGTATGTGGTGTACTATTATTATATTGTATTCACATACATTTTCCCAACTCTCTCAACTTACCGTCTGACCAAACGTACACAAATATACGCTTTGCCAAGGACAGCATGCCCGACGTTACCGCCTCTCTCTAGCACATATAGTGTACCCGACATCGATTAACTGCTTATGCTCATCGACCTACCATCTACACTACTGTATGATATAGTGTAGGTAATGTAATATGTAAGATCTCACCCTCAATGATGACTTGCAGCTGTGTACACTACTCTACTATGTAAAGTGCTGGTGTACGGGAGTATGATAGTGATGTGACAATAACTTGTTCCCAATTCGGTTCCATTTTCGGAGATTTTATACATGCCATGTACACAGTATAATTGTCCTCTCTTTCCTACTATACAGCCCCCTAACTGTCACCTGAGTTATGTCTTGGCTGTTAGTAGTGTAGTGTTGGATTGGTGTCTAGTGTAGTGGACAACATGTACACTACCAGCACCAGTTAATAGGGGAATGAACCCTATACATAGTACTATACTAGGTACTGTAGTATATATCAACGATATATAGTAGTGTACTAGTACCAGCATTTAGAAACTTCTGCATGAATTTTGTTAGAGTAAATTTCGCGATTACAAGGTGTCTCCTTTTATTGGCTCCTCGCCCCATAATGGAGAAACTATGTACTTAGTAGTAGTCGAAAAGATGAGTAGTGTACGGAGGTTGGGGCCAAAAGTCTCCATGATCTCTGACAATAGCTCATAGTGCAAATAAATTAACCACATACGGACTAACGGCTCGGCAAAGCTGTCGACAGCCCGACTCAAGCCCGGCAAAGCATCTACTAAGCCAAAGCTTTGCTACGCTGTCGCTAGTGGTAGCTATATCTTAGCGCAATTAGTAGCTTGTTATGCCTAAGCAGTACTTAGGTATTATTTTACCAGCTGCAGGCGGCCCGAAATATTGCATGCCGAGCTGTTAGGCCGTATAAAGTTAATTTATTTGCACTATGAGCTATTGTCAAAGATCATGGAGACTTTTGGCCCCAACCTCCGTATATAGATCTAAATAGGATCTAGTGTAAAAACGAGTAGTGTACACATACCTCCTCAGTATGTCAACTAGCATGGTGATTTACGTATCCATCTACGGACACTATACCACACCGCCCAGACTACACCACAGCTCTGCGGTCTAGACAACATGAGAAGCTGCGTGGATGTTTACCAAAAAGCGCCTGCATGCAGGTACAATGCGACATGACCGCCTGTGACACGTTGCGTGGTAAGAGGAGGTATGTATATACTATGTGGTATAAGCGTGCTAGCAAGACAAGCATGCTAGTGAAACGCTCACTACCTTGTGTACCTACATATTAGCAGTGTAGTGTACATGCATGTGCGAGTGCACTTGGTATTCCTCGGCAAGTAACAATAAACTAGGTAGGTAGTAATAGTACACATGAAGTGTGTTATTGATCCGAGGTCTGTTTCAATACAACATAGCTGACTTAACGCTCTTCAATGCAAGGTGTTTCATCGTACTTCCTAGCGTAGATGGACCTGTCTTGTTTCCTGGGTTTCTTCACTGACATAAATACCCTATATCCCTTGAGTCAAAAGGGAGGCTGCAGAACTCCCCAGTCACCGACTTGACCCCTTGCATATATCTACGTAAGTAAGTAGTATACATAGTAGGTTAGGTTAGGTAGTTAGCAGTTAGAAATGTAACCTAAAAAGCGTTAGAAACATTGATAACAAAAGGTATTCACAATCCAGACTAATTTATAAAGCTTAGCGCAGACTCTTGCCCGTAAGTCTCCTACACTAGCTCTGACACTTTACACCGACACTAACAACACATACATACATGGTCTTACGTTGGCAAATGCGCCGATGAAAGAAAGGAAGAATAAACTAAATTAAAATAAAACTTCCAAACAAGTACATCATATAGTGCGGTAAATACATAGCGATAGTACCATTCCAAACATTCATCAATCGTCAGAGATTAGGTAAGTAGGTAGTAAAGCTGTTCACTTTGTAAGACGCCACGTCAGTATTTCTATTACAGTACACATACTGGAGAAATCGGGTTATCATATCGACACACTTGGATGGTATGTTAACAGCCAAGTATCCATCCCCACCCCTTACTTTCTTCCTTCCTCCTCTCCCCTTTTACTGGTGTATAGGGGGTGAACAGTGAACATCAGCCATATAGATAGTAGTATAGTATATGAGCAACTCTTTCATTGCATCGTTGTACCCCTTGCACCAGTGACCGAATTAACTTGGCCCAATATTGAATACCGAGCCGGCTATACCCAAGTCCTGCGCTTATAGTTTGCAATATATCGTACCGTGAAGCGAGGGTACGGGGTTTAGACTACGCCCAATGCCCACTGACTAGTAAATACTAGGTGTAGTAGTACACTTGAGCAATAACGTCTCGTCCTTCTAGTTAGACTTCCAACAGTTCATTGTTGTTTATGTCACCAACACTAGGCATCAAGCAATCCACACTTCTGGTTAGTGCTATGGACGGGAAAGGGCCATGGAGAAATAGTGTAGCCAAGGTAGCTGCTCGTCTTTCACTGCGTGGCCTCCGCATCTTGCACGTCGAGATACGAATGAACCAGCACGGTAACTTCTTACACCCACTCGTGACCTAGACTTTTGTTCCCATTTTGGCAGAACTTTGGCCCTTGTATACATACCCCCAAAAATCCACAGACAAGCAAGGTAGTTACCGGCAACAGGCAACCTACCGTCAAAACACCGGCCGTCACATGAGTCCCGCCAGCCAGGAGAAGCACTATAATTTCAGTGGTAATCAGGATGTAGCCTGTTACAGTCCCGGGTTGACTATCCCTCTGAAATCTTGCTCATCAATACCTGTGGATAATAGTGGCGTAGTGCTGACCCAAGGTTCTGGATCTGAATAGATGAGAGATCAGGATAATCCAAACATTCAATAGAAAAACACACTAAAGTCCGTATCGAGAGGTAATGGTATTGTGATGCTGGCCTCTCATGGTCAAATACAGTTCAGAGTTATAGGTGTTTCTCGGATTTGGGTCTCTAAATAAACAGATAACTTATTATTATACCTACCTAGGTAGGTCGTAGGCAGCCACATATATCTTAGTATAAGCCCTTGTGAGATGCTCCTTAGCCTAGGAGAAAGAAGGTTTTCATACATTTTATAAGCTGCCACTATCTGTAGCATCCCCCATTTGCCCTGTCCGCCACTAGGACATAATTTCAATGATGCCTCGGACCGAAAATTCTATCGTATCATTGCTCCTCACTCCTCACCCGCCCTTATCTCCACACTCATCCCATCACCTTGGGCGTTGGAAACACCCGCATTCTTCACAGCTCATCTTTCTCAACCTTCCCATACCCAGTTGTTTCCGTTTTTCCCATTTCTTGCATGCCCTTCTTGACCATCGAGCTTAGAATCTCGAAAACAACTTGTGCAGCCGCAAGCGCCGTCTCCTCGCCATTCCCCTGATACGCCGGCGAAACTTCGACAACGTCGGCGCCAACGACATTTAGCCCTTCGACTCCCCTCAGAATCCTAATCAGCTCCCGCGTCGTCCAGCCGCCGGGCTCGGGTGTACCTGTGCCCGGGGCAAACGCGGGGTCGAGGACATCGATGTCAACGCTCAGGTATACCGGATCCTCTGTTCCCAGTGTCTCCATGATGTTTTGTACGATGCCATTTGTACCCACAACGTCGATGTCATCGGCGCTCAAACGTACCCAGCCCTGCTTATCGTCATCCTCAAAATCCCCAAAGTCGCTCCCAGAGAGTCTCGTCCTCAACCCGGCGTGGACAGAAGGCGCATTAGAAGTATTGGATAGCAAGCCTTCCTGGCCCGCGAGCCAGAACATCGACCCATGGTTAAAGCTAGCCTGCTCCGACACCCAGTAACTCGGATATTTCGCCGGATGCCACGTGTCGAGGTGTGCGTCGAAGTGCAACACGCGCACGGGTCGGCCGTAAATCTCCTTCAATGCACGGAGTGCGGGTAGGGCAAGACTGTGGTCTCCTCCAAGTGTGATGAGCTTTGGTTTCGTGACGAGAGGCGACACGGGAGCTCTGGCGGCGAGCTCGGAAAATGCAGCGCTCATTTGTGTCAGTGCCTGAGCATTGTCATAGGGGGTCACGGGTATGTCTCCGCAGTCGAGGATCTTGGCCCAATTCTGGTATGGGTTGATATTCGCCCGGGGATTGAAGCCCCGGAATGAGGTCTGGCGCGCCGAAGCAGCGCGAATTACTCTCGGCCCGAAGCGGGCTCCTAGAAGTGAAGTGAATGCTGATAAGCAAATGACTCGAGACATGACCAATGAGACAACCCTACCAGGGCGATAAGAGACAGCCGTATCAAACGGCGCTCCGATGATGGCGATATCATAGAGCTCGCTAGGCGTAGTTAAACACTTGACATGTTTAAGGTGGGCGAACGTCGATATACCGCTGAACCCCCACTATACAGGCGAACAGTCAGTTATGAGGTTGTGCTCTGAAAACATACGACCTGGGGGGAAAGAAACTGAATTCGTCGTTTACTTCGCGCATGCATCCGCTCAAGAACCCAATCTGCACCACCCGCGTCCGCCTGCACGAGCAAAAGATGGGATAGACACGAGCGCAGAGAACTTACATCCGTTCCCCATTTTGCCTCGAGCTCGTCGAGCTCTGCTTGACTCCATTCCCGGGCTTGCTCGGCATGCTGGCCATAAGCAGTGACGAGAGCCGAAGTAAGGCTTAGGCTGGCCCAGACAAACCCCTTCAGTCTCATATTGGTGGTAATACTTGCTTTCGTTCGTCCGTATACTTGTGCAATGCGTGTGAATGTGTTCAATGGGTGATTCGACGGCGGGGCCCCTGTCTTAATAGGGTTTGATCATGGTGAAGGTATACTCCGTCCCCTCCCAACCAATAACTCCCGAAAACGGACGACAATCTCTCCTGTACCGGCAGTGTATAGAGCTACCTGGGCATGTGGTGGGCGGGTATCCACACTTAACTTCATACTATGTAGGTTACATGTTACACTAGTGTGCGAAAAGAGACGCTTCGATCTGGCCGGCTACTTACCTACCTAGGTACTCCATTCCGACAACAAGCCGGTGCATGCGCCGACACGTCTTCCACACTCACTGCACCCCTTGGCAAAGAACACCCTGGGTAGTGTAGTAAAGGTATTAATGGCGATGGATATATTGACTTCCCTTAGTGTAGGAGTCTAAACAGTTCTGCATTCCCGTCAGCAGCCCTTCGTGCTGCAAACGAGTCTGAAGAAACAGCCACTTAACCCCCGCGCCCATAAACTGCCCCTCAGGGTCTAAGGCTGTTGTCTCGGCAGTGCGCGATTGGCAGCGACCTCGTATCACCAAAAGACGCAGGAGGTAGGAAAGACAAAAACAAAAAAAAAAGATCAAAATCATTTCCTTCCAATCAGAAGCCGGCGCCTCGGGTGAGACGTGAGGCGGGCATGTCTCGGTGGCGTTTGCTAATGTGGCAGAAAGACGGAAGAAGGGCACCATTTTAAGTGATGTTGCTAGTGTAGGTCATATAAGCACGGCATCTACCACCAGAACTGGAGAAAGTACCGAGCAACGTGCCCGACCCGTGCTTGCTAGTGATACTTCGGTATATATTAATGTCTTGTTAATCACGCACTATGATCATTTCAGTGCTAGTCGCATGTAGACTCGTTGGCTCGAGAAAGCTATTCCAATTGACATCTAGAAAGGGGCTGACCAACGTCTGAGGGAGGCTTCGCGTAGAGTCTTCGATGTGCCGATATGGTATGTAGTCTTCAGGGCCAACGGTATACAAAGAGAGAAGTGTGTCGTGAAACCCGAGGAAGATATAACTTTGCGACAAGCAGCCACGAGCACAAATAGTATCTATGCAAGAGAAATCAATTGAATTCAGATGCACTCCAATCGCCAAACAACCCTATCAAAACCCTGCCTGCATGTATGAATGTCCCTCCAAGTCTCGCTGTAGAATGTATCAGAAAAAGAGGAAACAGAACAGGGTAGAACAGCCCGGCGACATTTTCCCACAAGAATCAAGGAGCTTGGGTGTCCGGGCTTTTGTACTAAACGCGGCATCCGTGTGCCACTTCCCTATATGATCATCTGTATCTGCCCTTGAGGATTGGTAGGCCATGCTCAGGGTGTGATGCCCCGATAGACTAGGTAGATCTAAAAGCCCAACAGTAACTCCTCTGTATTCTCAGGGCGCATGGTGGCAGAATTGCCGTGAGCCTTAACTGCTCATGATGCTGCCGGCACGGGTGCCCTATGAATCGCTGCTCGAAGCAGCAAAATCACATAGAAATGCCGAAAGCGGTAATAAAATCTCCATCCACTTGCTAGTAGATGTCTTCCACAACAAATACAAAGCACTTTCGTTCTAACCACATCCCAATAAGATTACCTAGAGTATGCGGCAATGCCTACTTTTCTTCTTCGGGGCAGGGGGTTCTAAGGCAGCGACAATTGCCTGAGTAGAAATTAGTATCGTTGTCATTATACTCGAGTGGAGGGGGGCCGGGCCGCCAAGGTTTACATACTTCGTCGAACACATCCTTCAGTTTGTACTGGGTCAGCGCACTGCACTCCACGTACTTGACAGCACCGAGCTCTTTCGCCATCCGCTCTCCGTCTTCTTTTCGCACAGGCTGCATCTTTTGCTTGGCAAGCTTCTCTCGTACGCTAGGATCATCTCGCAAGTCTGTCTGTGTGCCAACAATAAGGCAAGGAACACCGGGACAGTGGTGGTGGACTTCGGGGAACCATTTCTCGCGGACGTTTTCGAAAGAGGCCGGGGACGTGACGCTAAAGCATACGAGAAAAACATCAGTCTGAGGGTAAGAAAGGGGCCGCAAGCGGTCGTAATCCTCTTGTCCCGCAGTATCGAATAGTCCCAGGGTATATGGCTCGTCACCGATCCTGTAGTAGGTTGTATTAGTCTTTACTTGCCGCCGCAATGGATGCTGTCATTGCGTCCGGGGAATATAGGGGGAAAAGGGGGGGAGGGGAGATGAAAACATGCACTACTATTCCACACGGTGGTACTTGATGTAGCCCGTGGTCACGATCCGAGATAGAAGAAAAGAGGTGCACCTACATAACCGTGACTGCGTAATTATCGAAGACCGTAGGGACATATTCCGAAGGAAATTTGTTCGTCGTATAGCTGATCAAAAGGCAGGTCTTGCCAACAGCACCGTCTCCGACGACAACACATCTTAAATGGAAAGCAAACTAGTCAGCTACCGGGTCCAGTAGGCCAAAACTCCTAGCATGCTGTAAAGTCATACGCTAGGTATCACGCCGTGTTTCTACTGCATCATGGCGCACATGCGTAGCTATGATACCACACTACGACCAATATAATCAAAATCAAAACAGCGGCCGTTGATCAAATGCATGGGGGAGCACGATGCGTCTCGCGGCAAGGGAAAATGGCAATAGGCTCACTGACTTAATCGTAGCGACGACCATTTTGATGGAATGGGGTTGCCCCTTGGAGAGAGGGAGCACGAAGCGTGACGACTGATATAGTCGTTGATGAGAGTCGAGGACTGATGGGAGATTTTCTTATCGTAAGCGCGCGGACGTGAGATGTTGGGCGGGTATCGGCCGTTATTACTGACTTGGATAGGTGAGAAGGTGTATGTATGTTGGCTGGTTGGCTGGCTGGTTGGCTGGCCGGGTTGGTTGGCTAGTTGATCGGGTGGATGCCGGATAATGGGGCCAAACAGGTTGGGTCAGACGAATTGGCCAGGGAAGAAATCAATCAATCAATGGACAAAAGAAGGGGAGACAGACGGGGACGGAGATAGAGACGGAGGGGCGTCGGCGGTTGAGGGCGTGGACTGTCCCAGAAGCTTTGGATAAGGCCTCTAGACAGGACCTCTAGGTACCTAGGTTTTAGGTAATGACTTGGGCGGTACAGGAGGGCGCAGTCGCGGCTGGTCGGGCAGAATGGAGAAGAGCAATTGATCGGGAGCAGGTCGGACTCGAGGGGAGAAATTTAAGACAGTGACGGGGAAATCACAAAGAGAATTGTAGTGAATTTCAAGTCATGCGTTTGGTTTTGGTCTCGGTTTTTGAAGGGGGGGGGGTTTGGTTATGGGAATAATGGGAATGGGAATGGGGGATGGAATGACAGGGTCGAAATGAGGACGGGGAAGGCGAGCGAGGATGGCAGACGAGCACGATCCGTTGGTTGACTGGCTGGTTGGCTCGCTGCTGGCTAGCTGGCTTCGGTTGGTTGGTTGGTGTGGTTCGTTCGACCCGTTGCAGAGAGCGGTGGATGTACATACACTGCTAGTAGATACCTAACCTACTACCTCAAGTACTTCTACTCTCTCAAGATATGTGGATGTGAATTGCGGCGGCTGCTCGCTGTGCCGTGGTGGAGAGTGTGCTTGTGCGAGACCGACTACTGTAGCCTGTAGTCTGTAGCCCCAGAGTAAGGGACTTGTAGGTAGGATAAATGGAGAGAGAAAGAGGGAGAGAGAGTAGGCAGTAATAGTAATAGTAATAGTAGTAGGAAGAGAGCAGAGAGTAGAGAGTACTAGGTAGAGTAGAGAGTAGGGAGAGAGTAGGCAGGGAGAGAGAAGGGAGAGAAAGAGAGAAGAGTTTCTTGCTTGCCCCGGGGCTGTCTTCAGGGCTGCCTGCCCATGTTCAGATGTCTTCCAAAAGTTTAGTTGGCTACCCGGCAGCAATGCTACCTACCTACCACGACCTTACCATCACTACCTCCTTACCACCACTACTACTCCCTGCTAACAGTCTAGCTCTGCCTACTATACTACATAGTACACAGGGTACGACCGGGAGCTTGTGCATGTTTGGGCACATCCTATAATAAATAAGTAAATTGTACGTACCTTTTGGGGGGAAACCTTTATGTTTTGGGGCAGACCAAAAGATGGGGACTTACCTCATTAGGTCGGCTTGAAGAGAGGTTGAAATGTTGGTTGCGTGTGTGCGGAGCAGTACCTAGCGTACCTACCATGTAACTGTCTGTATAGGGCGGGCGGCGGTTCGTGCAGCCTCCCTCCCCTCCCCTCACACTACCCTACACTACCGCCTACTTATATCTTACAGTATACACATATAGTGTAAGTACACGCTATGCCTTTGGGTTGTGGTGTGGAGCTTGGAGCTGTAGTGGGCCCGGCCCATCCCAGTGGGAGACACAACCTACTACCACCTAGAGACGGCAAATATGGCATATGAATAACCGAAGCTGAGACTGAAGGCCTACCTACTTTTTGACAAGCTTTCTTTGGGATTGTAGCCGGCTACATATAGGTAATTACCTAGTTGGGAGCCACGTCAACAAGATTATATATCCTCCGGGAAATGCGCGCGGTTGCCAGGGTCCCGGGACAGCCGTCTCATTTGCCTCTTCATCGGCATGGCCCTTTGTACGAGCCTCACTTTCTTTCTGCGGCCAAGGCCACCATCCTTCCATAGCCATTTTGTTGTAAATCATATTGAAGCCAATCATTGGGCTGTAAGACGTATCAGAGGACATATCAGAGAGCGTATCAGAGGGCGTATGTGACTGATTGGATTGAAAGCCTATCCAAATCTGATAAGTCCTCGTGACAATCGGCTTAGGTCAAAGTTGTCCAGGGCGTTGTGCATCTTGTTTATATAAAAACGCCCACCGGCTGCCGGCCCTGGCTCTGGTAGAGGGTTATGAATGGCTTTGTTATCGGATGCGGTAGCTGGGGTTTGATTATTCGGCTCTCGGTGAATTGGTTTCACTGGCATATCTATAATAGAGCTGGCGAGACTGGGTCTCTAAATAAACCCCTGCTCAACGGTAAATAAAGTTGTATGCAAGTTCGTAAAGTTGACCAGGAATACCTAGGTAGAAGGGGATCGGTGTACTTAAGGTATGCATAGAGCTTAAGAATACCTAACTATGATTGAAAATGGTTTATTACTACCAAGTTCAAAACACCAAAGCAGGTATAATGGAACAATGAATACATTGCAACACGTGACTGGTTCGAGGGGTTGAGTCGAACCTGAGCAAAAGCGGCAGGCGAGCTAACCCTATTTCAACATTTGGTATCTCTGAAGCTGGTGAAACCGTAAGGGGCCAGAGTCTTACCACACTAGGTATCTACGTCGTGTGTAGCCCGGCACGAATGACTATTACACTATTAAGTATACAATTAAAGTAACAGACAATGGTGGATGGAATGGAATCATGATGCCCGAGGGGTTCCGCGATTAGGGGATTGGTTGTCTGTCAGTTAGTGAGGCAGCTAGTCAAGTCCTGATTTAATCAAACTCGACCCTTCTTGTCCTCGCTCATCATCAAAAGGGGAAGATTGCGTATGTAGAATAGTAGTCTGGGGTAGGTTGGTACGTACCTAGGTAGTCTACAACGGAACAGTACTACTACTAGGTATAGTAAAACCCCAATCCGTATCCATCATATATATATAGCGTCATTTGTGTTTCAATCCAATGCCCCTCGTTCCCATGTTTGAAGACCATAACTGTTCTAGATGGATACTTCTAAAGCAGGCGCATCTCTACGTTCATAGCAAGTCAACGCGCCGGCTTTACATCTTTCTTCGCTAATTGATTCAACTATGCTTTGCTGTCGGACCAGGCAAGCACTCACTGTACTTGACCATAACCGCTAGACATCCTCAATTACACAGCCCTTGTCAAAGGTTGTTTTGCTGGCCGAAATTCGAATATGCTCCGTTGATAAATAGATGTACGGTTGAAAGAATCAGGCATCTATAGATGGTATGGTTCGACCCTGAATTCATAGCCTCGTCCTTTGTCACGCATAGCGTCTTATTGGGACAACATCTCCGAGTCCCTCTATAAAGATGAGAGGAAGGGGAGAGAGCGTGTGTGAGTGAGTAATGGTCAGAATGGAAACAACACCCACAATACACGGGTTGGAAATTTGTTAGCAATGGAATCACTCCTTCAGTTCTACTCCCCGATTATCGGGTCCGCCTTGTGGCCAGCTTCACTTACTTCCCTTATAGGAAAATCGGAATACGGACTGCCTTGGCCTTGATATGTTCAATGCTATGTTTCCCCCCACACGTGTGTGTTGTCAGCTAGGCTGAAGGGACAACGAACGAGCATGAAGGAAAGGACACCTGCAGTCGAGCCCGACATTGTGTTGTCGATCGGATAGGCGTTGTGGAAGGCGCTCACTCACCGTATAGCCCGGCCTTAACTGCGCATGCGACTAAGCCATCATGCACGTGCGTGGTAACGATAATTTAGTACGACGTTGCAAGGTGGAAGGCAACAATATGCAAGCCAGGCCGGTATGCGGGCGACGTTGTGCATGTGTTGTTGTCAACAGGTGAGCACAACTAACGATGTCTCGCTCCACACCGTTCCCCTTGAGATTCTTTCTTTCTATTCTTAGGTGCGTACCATTCGCCGTTACAGCCCAGCCCGCCCAGCTTTGGGTTAGTGAAGAGGAATAGTGACTACCTACCTAGGCAGACTGGATACGCATGCACCTCGAGTTGCATCGCAGACGGTTATCGGGCATTTAATAGGTCGCGATAGACCGAATATGTATTTAAAACAATGAAGTGGACTAGCACACCGGCTTCCTAGGTGAGACAGCGGCTGGCAGTATACTCCGAGACGGGCAGCAGATAGGTGGTATCCTTGACGCCAATGTTGATAATCTTCGGCGCAGTTGCACCGCGATCTTAAGCTGTGTAAGGCGTGCAGTAAAACTACTACCTAGGTACATAGTATTGAAGATGACTAACTAGAAAAAGAAGAAGGAGAGGTGCACATGTGTGCAAAAAGCAATATTGAACATTAGGAAGATAGCCGGGTAATTTCATACCTTATCTAAATATACGCTGATATCTACCTAATGAATATTGGTGCCTAGATCTGGGAGGCTGGTCAAGCCACAGGCACATTGTGGCGTCCCTCGGCGATCATGGATATTGGTGAGTTGAATTGAAGTATAAACAACGACATGAATA
This sequence comes from Xylaria digitata, assembly GCA_022495195.1. Classification (NCBI taxonomy): domain Eukaryota; kingdom Fungi; phylum Ascomycota; class Sordariomycetes; order Xylariales; family Xylariaceae; genus Xylaria; species Xylaria digitata. The sequence continues at coordinate 64,634 of MU377053.1, forward strand.
GCAATTTGAAAACTTTGAGACATCTTGGCCATGGAACAGGATTATATCGACGGCTTACTAGAGCGGCATCTCCACCTACTCCACGATTATACATGCCTGAGAGAGGAGCTCACTGCATTGCAAACGGGAATGTACCAGAACATTGCGCGCGCTAACTTCGCCGCTGAGCGAGGCATGAGGTTCGGGCGGGACTACTACGACGACCGCATGCAGGCGTCTAGAAGGTTAGCCGTCAGCTACAAGAGCCGGGACCAGGACGAGGCCCAAGTCCCGAGCGAGAGTCAAAATCGGAAAAATCTAGCCCCTCTCGGCGGTATAATTACGAGTTTCGCCGTTATCGACCCCACCATCGATTGTGTCTCTGCCTCGACGGTAGAGGATTCGGAAGCTGACGTCGATGTCGAGGCTTCTCATCCTCACCCCGAGGCTGAAGCTGCGGAGCAGAGCGCCAGCAAGTCGACAGACAAAGTAGCTCCCTGTGCTCCGACGCCACCCCCGCAAACAGATATGGATGCCCAACCTGGAAGGGGTGGCGGGATTACCATCGAGGAGCGCATAACTGACTCTACTCCCATGGCAAAGAAATGGACAGCCACGTCACAAAAATCGAATGACCCACTCCGCTGGTTCGGACTCCTAACTCCCATGCCCCTGCGCGAGGCACAGACACAAAGTATACGCGCCATTGAGCACGTGATCCCGCGTTTGGCTTCCTTGAACTCCGAGATGGCAGCGGTTGAGATCGAGATACGTCGGGCGCGTAAGAGGCGTGCAAAATCCGAAGCGGCGGCTAGTAGGTTACCTCATCAGAGTGGCTAGGAACAGCGAGGCGGGCTGATAATGGAAGGTGCCAATTTGAGGGATATATATACCGAAAAATCATGGCTGAGGGAGGCGGGGGTTGCACGCATTAATCTACGGCGGTCGCTTGGTATCATGTTTGACTGACACACCTACTATTCTCGTATACCAGATGCTTGTGGAAGCTGGCCCCCGATATTTTATTGCACACTAGCCAATCCCCTCAAAATACCGATAGGATATCACGGGATGGTTCATGTATAGACAAAGCTGTGCATTACAATAGCTGCCCTAATAACCTACCAAGCCACAGTTAGTCTGGAGATAGTCTCGTGTGCAGCTAGTTTCTCCTCGTGACAACTGAAAATCAAAACTGACATATCAAGCACAATAATAAACGCTGAAAAGTACTTCGATGATGTCATTAAAAGAGAATAGTATTATTCTCGTACCCGGGTTCCCATTTCTTGTGTGACCTCTAGATATACACTAATCATACTTCCTAAACCAAATTCACCGACAGACATATGCATACACGCCTTTCATATGCATCAAGCGTATGCTGCCCAGCCTGGAATAGTTATTAGCAAGTGGAATGCACTACCCAAAAGACACCATATGATAGGGCTCTGGGATGCCTAACATACCTGAATATAAAACAGCCAAGTTCCTCTCATCCGTCGCTTGATTTATAAGATCGTTGACGGTGGCTGTCACACTGAGCGTCTTGCTGAGCTTCTTGCGGACAACTTCGAGAGCACGATCCGCTTCGCTAGGTTCGTTCACGATCCCGTTCTTAGCAGCTGTGGTTTTCTTCTTCGAATCGACTTCGGCCTCGGTGTCGTCACCTGCTTCATCGCGTCGTGGGTCTTGTAACTTAGCCACTCGGACAGGGCTAATGGACCACGAGTAAAGAGGATCGTAGCGAAGCACATCAAGGATGGTCATAATTGAGTACGTCTCTTCACGTAAGGCATCCAGAGTAAACTCACAACACCGTCGAAAAACTCCCTCAGTCTTGGTGATACCCATGCCATCCACAATGTCTCGCGTCAGCCGAAACGGAACAAGTTCAGGAACGGGTAGCACCCGACCAGACTCAAATGCTACGCCGAGATCGATATGTACCACTTCTCCGTTCTTGGAATCAAGAAGGATGTTGTGCCCATGACGGTCGCCAAGCCCGAGGACGTGGCCGAGGATAGAAATGGCTGCGGTAGTGCGAGTGTATGCTGTTCGCTTGGTAAACCAGTCATCCGGATCGGTGAAGTATTGCATGAAAAAGTAACGCATCACAGGCTGGAAACGATCGGTGATTTTCTTGTATGTAGCAAGGCGCACCTCAGATGACTTCGTTTGGACATTGGAAATCTCCTTACGGCATTGTGAGCCCTTGTAGTCCCGGGGGTGGTATCGCTCATGGGCTGGCATAAGGTAATCGTGAAGGGGTATGGTGTTTGGGACAAACTCAATCAACCCAGATACAGAGGTGAGAGGCAGAACTTTGTATGTTCTAATGCCGAGATTGCGCTGACGAGTAGAACGATGTAGCTTGAGAACAGATGAGACTGCGGCGAAAACTTGTTCCATAATGGCATCTTGGCGAAGGTCATCATTGCCACCTTTTACGAGCTGTTTGAAACGCTCCCCGTTGCTTCCTATGATTGTAATGATTTTAGGGGCGCTTACACCACTCGCGATAGTCATGGTTGGTTCAAGTTTAGTAACTAATGGAATACTAGAATAGTCTCGAGTAGCCGAAAGTTCGATTTGCATCGTAGGTGGTGGAATGCGATATTTGGAGAGACAGTTTGCGAGAGTGGTCCCAGCAGTTGACTCCCTCATCGGAATCTTTTGCCCCCCTTTATAACTGCCCTCGAGAGCTAGTGCATGGTAAGCTTTGCTAGTATAATAGATGGCAGTCCATGTGTTTGTTGCTGCTTCTGTGTGAGCAAGTTTCTTTCCAACCGTTTCGGTAGCTTGCTTCCGGAGCTGAGCAGCTCCATCTTCTTTCTTGGGTTTAGACCTTGTCCCCGACCAAATCTGATACATTCCATGATATGGATGATCAACACAAATTCGATATACTAATTCAATAAGGAGCTTTTGAAAAGAGCTACTCTGGTCTAGGAGTCGAGACGTTAGTTGATTCATGAGCGGTGCAAATTTCCGAGTTGGTACTTTGTCGATGTACTTTCTCACGGCCTCATTCGTGTAATCCTCAGATGCTCGCTCAAGCCAGAGTGCAGTGAACCGAAGGGCATCATTGTTGTTTTTATCCGAGGCAATGAGTGAGAGGAGGTAGTTTTCTAAGCTGAGGCGAACAAACTCGCCTCGACTTTGTTCGACTCGGCGTAGCTCTTGTTCGTCTAATCCAAGCCACTGCTTCGCCCTGTTAAGGTGAGATGTGAACCTCGCCCTAGTCTGTGTATCCTTTGCGTTGGAGATAAGCTCCATGAGCTGCATAACCTCATTGCTCTTTCCCTGCTTCAGGTGTTGCAAACGGGCTAGATCTTCAAGACTGTCGGGATTCTGCAGCTGCTCGTCGCAAAATATAGCGAACTGATGGTAGACCTTGCCGGCTTCTTCACCATCCGCCTTTCCTTTCAACTCTTTGAGCGCAGGCTGAAGGTAGTTTCTCTGAATACTGTCTGGCTTCTCAAGTCTTGCGACAGATATTTGGTGCGCGGTCTTAGCAAGGAGATCAGGTCGGCTTACGGCTATGGCTTGCTTCTTTAGATCAGTGTCTTCGTCAATATGCTGAAGCATCCGGATTGAAGATATCATTTCTCCATGATCCCAGAGAGAGTTAGCAACCTCAATTCGGGCGGCAGAATCAATATTGAGTCCGATATCTGCGCTTGGTTGCACGAGGTGTGTAAGAGACGTCGCGATATTTAGCGACTCCTGAAAGGCTTGATGATACCTATGAATGCTGGAAGACAATAGCATCGACTTGACTTGAATCAATCGCGCCTCGGGAGGGTTCACTTTCGCAATTTCGCTGCGACTAGAGAATTGAGAAAGTAAATTCATAGTTGTTTCCCTGCAAGATAATATTTGGCTGATTTCATCGTATCTGCTTGTGATTAGACGTATACATATATACGTGCATATATATATGTGCCAAGAGACTTACCGTCCACTCCGCATCCAATGAGTGCGACTGCTGAATGTCTCAAGAAGTTGTTCTAGGTCGGTAGAGTCAGCAATGTCAACCGCGTCATTAAGCTCCGTTAGAATAGCTAAGGCTCCTAGATGGCTCCGGAGAGAAGATGCACTAATGTCATCTCTAAGCACGTTCTGTATAATGTCGTTAAATCCACGCCAAACCACCTTCTTCACGGTACTTAGCTCAGTAGCTTGGTTCCAGGCCTGATAAGCTTTATATATAGCGACAGAAGGATTGCTCGTAGAATTGAGTGCTGGTAAGTTCCACGTTTCTAGTTTTCTGGCAATATCAAAAGTAGTATCAACAGCACTGGACGAGCTACCATGACTTTGTTGATTCTGCAATAAGGCGTATGATAAGCCAGAGAGGCCCAGGCTACCGAGAGTGCCCACGAGAGATTGGCTGTCGAGTACGGCTGCGGTGTCGCCTTTCCGAATGTGACTGTCATACTGCGCACCCCTAAATGCAAGGCTCTTGGCCCCGTTCTTTTCGTATTCTAGGCGGGCCAGAATATTCGTCAAGGTTGAGGTCTGACTTAGTCCATAATAAGCATCTGGATCATCAATGTTCTCGAAGATATCCAACAATAACTCCGAGTGCTCTTGGGCTCGAACAGCGGATGAACGTCGAGAAGAGCGAGATGTCTCGGATGAGGACAGCTCAATAAAGAGCAAGGCAGTCTTATACATGCCGCACTTGGTTGCTGCCGAAGCCGCGAGTGTGAGGTCAAGTTCAAACCATTGTGTTCGATCCGCTATAGAGTTCTCTCCGGGAAGCTGTTGCGTTCTGAGGTAGAGTATTGCATTCACCAGAAGACTGATATTATCTCTTGCTAGGAGTGAGTCAGTTTGAAACCAGTGCTTCAGTGCTCCCGACAGCCTTCGCCTTGCTGACTGCTGGGATTTGCGCTCGATCAACAAGACGAGATGAATGATGTAAGGGAATGCCTCTTTCGCAAAGCCTCTGACATTCATAAGTATGGGACGCAAGGCGCCAAGTAAGATACTCTTCGGAGCATTTTGGACCAGGTATACCGTAATAATCTCGGCCCAGTTTGATTTTATGATTGACTCTGGAGAAAATATAGAATCTTCTTTCAACTCATAAGCAAACTTGGTGTCGGAGGGGGGTGTTCGATATGGTAGCCAATTGCAAGCTTGAAGAAGCTGGTTGGACAGGATCTTCTCACACGCTACAAGTAGCGCATCATCGCCTTGAGCTGCGGCTTCTGAGTATATTGTTCTCAAGGCCGATTCTGCAAGGCCAGCCTTTGTACAATCACCATCCGCTGTTAAGGCTTGAAGAAGGCTGAGAAGACCTTGCTCGGAGGTAGATTCGTCTCCTGTACCCCGGCAATAACTTGATAGTTGTGATTCTCGTAGCAAGTCATTATCAACATAGCCGGATGAGGCGAAACCTCTACCAATGACACGACCAGCCCAAGCAAGATATTCGTCACTAAGGCCCTGTGATTTACAACTTCTCCAAATAGCCTTCGCTAGCATCTGAGAATCTTCATCTGAGCGAACGAAGTCGATGCTTGATGTGGCCGGCATAGCGAAATGGGAGCAGAGCATTTCTAGGGCTAATTTACGGGAGGCTGCACCTAGAAGTCCAGCCCCACCATCTTCATCTCGTAGAATTTCTAGAAGTAGCCTGCTTTCGTGGGTACCTTGTTCTGCGTTTCCGGAGGTGCGTATATGAACTGCAGACTCGGTAATGGCTTTGAACGCGTCCCTCTGGGGCCCATTTTCGAGGGTAAGCGAAGAATAATTCTCCAGATACTTAGCAAACCATGAATGAAACCTCTGAGCTTTGCTCATCGTAGATTTGAATTGGCTTTCCTGAGTTGTACTAGACTGGGATGTCGCGAGGAAAATTCTAAGAGAAGCTAAGGTTGTTAAAGCGTATCCTACGAGGAAAGACGGCGATTTCGAAAGAGTGTCATAGCCTTTCTCAAGTAGAAACTGGCTCATTCCTAGCGCATCATCTGCACACTCTGTGTCTACAATATACGGGCGCATGGAATGCAGCAACATCTCTAGAGGATAGGACTCCCAAGCATGGGGACCGGCCAAACATATCAACACCCGGACCTTCCGGAGAACAGAGCATGCATATAAAGGGCCCAGGGCTTTGTGTATACCACTGAACAGCCTCCTGGCAACAGCGACCACTAACGCAGGATTCCAGAGAGCTTGAGATTCATACTCTGTGCGGCTGCAGAGTAGGGCGATCTCTCTCATCAAGTATTTCGGACGAAAGGTGGGTTGCTGATTCGCTCCTAGTACAACATCTGAATGTCCACACTGTTTAATGCTTGCCATCGTTTCGGCAGCATGGAGGAAGCTTTCGTCCTTCGCCCACCACTTCTCGATAGGGTCTTCCTGGTCTATGAGGCCAATAAAGGTCCCAATGATGTCCGCAAAATTAAGATATACGTTCTCAAGGAAGACTTCTCTGCCTAAAAGCCTCCTCAGCCGGCTTTCCCCACTTTGGTATTGCTCTCCCTTCGGCATGCTAATATCATGGGCCATACTGTACGCGAGTGTTTTCGAGAAGTTGCGTTGGATAAGCTGTGCTGAGGTGATGCCAAGAGTTGCAGCGAGCCTCATTAACGCCTCATCCTGGGTGCGCATAACCATTAAGGCCACAACATCCGCCTGGGATCGCTCAAGAAGCGCCTCGAGACTAGGGAATCCGAATATTTCAAATGGAATATCTTCGACAACTCCCTCATTAAGCCAAGTGTAGAGTAGCTGCGAAGCAAATAGGTCGAAAAGCTGCCTTGGATCATCAAGTTTGAGAGTAGCAGCAACCCTCTTGAGGGAGTAAGCAGCGTGCTCTTTGGAACGAGGGACCTTGCCTGGGGTTTCGAAGATATGATATATGCCTCTTCGCAGGAGCGTTGGCCATTTCCGTGCTACCTCACCTAGCACAAAAAGTCGCAACGCAATTCCCTCTAAGAACACATCACTTTTCGGAAGATTTTCGAGGATATCGACGAACATGTCTTCATGGATCTTTAAGACGTAGCGACCAAACATGCCTGGCAGTCGAGATCCTATGTAAAACTTAACTAGCAAGGAGCTATTTTCTAATATCCGGAGAAGTGAGATATTCGGAGGATCCATTTTTATCGTCTCGGTGAAGCACTCACCTACTTGGGCTAGCCGAAGTAATAGACACGATAATGATATTCGAACCTTCGGCGAGAGGAGATTGCTTGATAGTCCTTTTTTAAGGTAGTACCTGTATAAATCACCTACGGGCGAAGATAATTCATTATCACCGCTAGACCACATCTCCGTAAAGCCTTCCATCAAATCTAGGCAGAGGTTTAACGCCACTTCACAGCTTAGAAAGGCCGACTGCCCGATTAACGCGCCGATCCTCTCGATAACTTTTTGGGCATCGTTGGGGTTGATAATCAAATCCGAGCTAAATAGCTCTTTGGTAAAGCACCGGCATGATAAGATCTCTCTATCCGATAGAAGTAAAAACGAATCAATGAATGGTGTCGGAATAAGTCCAATTTGCCCACTATCTTCGTGTAGTTGCTGGAGGAAGTGAAGTCGTTGCGTGGAATCACTATAGAATGACGACGCCTGTAGTACCACTAAGGATTCTCGTCTAGGAATCTCGGCCGCATTTGAAGTCATGTTTGAACGGTTTCCTTGTGACTCAAACTCATCATCAATGTCCATCGCGTCATTTTCGTTCCCAGAATTTTTTTGGCCACTGCGTTGATGCAGAGACAGATAAATCTCGGTGAATAATCGATGGAGATATGGGTGATCGGTTGATAATCGACTTAGATCGCTGCTAGCCAACCTCGGCATGTACGCCCGGATAGATCTCAAGAGGCAATAATAGAGCGATTGACTTTCTGGCGAAGTTGACAAGGCTTTGACGAGTTCTTTTAATATTCGGAAGACGACGTCTTCTGTTTCTTGAGACTGCCGCGTGTTGACTTCTTTTAACTGCGGAAGGATGAGCGCTCCAAGTAACAAGCACGAAACCACACTTTGAAGCTTCTCCGGTGTGATATGACTGGAGCCTTCTGTTTTCTTAATCCAGGAGCTGCACAGCTTTTCTACTTCTTCTAATTTCGTGTAAAAGAGTTCGGCTATGAGCTTTGTTGTCGCAAGAGCGCCTGTTGAGTCTCTGATCGTAATATTGGTTTCTGACCTGACGAACTTATGACTATGTCCCGGTCCTAACCCGCTTGCGCCGTCCTCAAGTAATAGGAGATATTTGACTATGCTTTCACGTTCACGAAGTAAAAGTAACGTTTCCGCAATTGGGCCAGAAATTGTTTGAGAGATACCTGAAAACGATAGTTCAATATGTCCACAAGCCGCTCGTACAATATTCGCCATATTTAGTGGAGAAACATGCATAGAGTAGGATGAGATGAAATTTGCGTCGGCTGGCAACGGTTAGGGTTTGATCATTGAGCATGTTTCCAAAGATCACTCACCAGGAGACCAGCGAGATAACATCCAGCGAATGACGTGGTTATTGGTTGAATGATTAGCGTTGGGAATATGGTGATTACGAAGATGTAGAAGAGTTGTCATCAGAATTAGCGAAGAGTCAACCAAAACAGCTGGTCCATTGACATCTGCAGTTGTGACTATATCACTGACATCACCCATTATCTCACTGTAGGTTAATATCCTATTTTTTAGGATGGAATATAAGAGAAAACTCGCGGCTCGGCAAGTCCCCGTCATGCTGACAGAGCGGACGGCAACCTGCCAGGTCTGCTTCCAGAGGGCGCTGAGAGAGTCATTAATAGGAACAGATTTGGGTGCTAGACTACATAGTCGGTCAATGCAAAGCGCTTCGGTGATCGGCGATAAACTAACCTCGCACAAGCTACCATTGCCCAGGTTGACAATCTGCTGTTCTTGTTTGTAACAAGGCTAATCAAGATGGACAGGATATCACATATTTCTTCAGCTGTGATGTTAAAGTTCGACGCAAAGAATGGAATCATCTGTAATGCGGTGAATTGTATAGAATGATCGATAGAGCGAAGCTTAAAGCGCAGCCGACTAAGTCCTGCATCTTTTCGTTGCTTCTTGCGTGGCTGTTCGGGGTCTTCGTTGTTGACAGGATTCGTGTGCGAAGACTGAGATCTTTTCCACATGATTGTTTCAAGCATTGCTAGTATTTGTACAACAGCCCATTGCCTCTCTCCTTCAATATTGAAAGGCCGTAAAGCAAACGATGATATTTGAAAATCATTAACTGTGTGATCGACCGCGTAGGTGATATCATCTTGCTGAAGTTGGGCCCGGTCATCTCGCTTCGAGTACTCACTCCAGAGTACTTCTGATAGATTCTCAATATCTTCAAAAAGAGTAGCTTCATCACTTTTCCCGGCCAAAAAATCAAGCTGCAAATGAATGTTGTAGAGAACTTTGAGCATCTCTATCCGAACGGCATTGAGCAAAGCATCGTGTTTGGAGGCAGTTCTAGCTTGCCACCAGTAGATGATAAGTGGTAGACAGTCAACAGCCAATGAGTTCGCCTGAGCTGTATCGTCTGTCTGGGTTGCGACCAAAACTGCGTTAATGATGGCGAAGGCCAGTTGATGAAGTTGACTTAGACCGAGGTAGCGAAGCTGGAGAACTTGGAGAGTAACGGATGCTATCCCTTTAGTGCGCTGTAGCAAGGGTGCGTTCGGAGCAACGACAAGAAATGATAAGCATTCCATGAGATCTGAAAGATGGCCACGTGGTGATCGATCATTACTGTTGTTCCGCTTAGGCGCACCTAATGATCTTGGCGTTAATGTTGGGAGCGTCATTGATATTCCCGTTAAAGGTGCCGGAGAAGCACGAGAAGCCCCGGCGTCGCGATCAGCATTCTCTGCGTACTGTGAGATGATCCCCACTACAAAGTCGACACAAGTGAACCAACCGCCACTATTATGCGTTGCTAACAATTCCACATTGGGCTGATACCCAAGAAGTGTGGCAAGCGCCTTGATGTAGTCGGAGACTAATGGTGGCACCAGTCCATCATTGGAGTGAGGTAGGATGTCGGTGATATGGTCGATGACAGCTAAGAAAGTTTTCCTCTTTAGTTTTGATGCGCCGTGTTCAATGCTGAGGCGAAGTGCTTCGGCACATTTGGTAAGCCTGCCATAGGCTACGGACTTGGACCCTTTGCCATGGTAGTAAGCTTCCTTCTCAGATAATGTGTAACGGAAAAGAGACTCGAATAGTTGATGGTAGTTCGTATCTTCCAATTTCAGCCTAGGGCATTGCATTAACTCACGACGTTCAGTCTGAGCATCAGGTAGACCTACAGATCGGAAGCTGTCGCTTGGTGTTTGAATATATGGATCAGATCTGGTCGAACCTAATGAGCGTGATTTGTCATCTAAACCTAGGCGGACGTGGGCTGACCTCACCGTCTAAACCAGTCGCACCATTCGATCTATTGCCATTCTCAAGCGCATCTACTCAGATGTTAGTTATGGCTCCGGCGGATGTACCAAGTATGGAGTTGACGTGCCTAGCGCTCTCTTCATAGTGAGCTCACGGGCTCCTGATCGAGGCGGCATCGTGTCTAAGCCTCATTTATCTAATAAGCTGTACGGAAGGAATACATGTACAAGGGCTCATGGATGGACATGCGGCACAACACGGTGAACACAAGTCTCTGAAAGACCAAGATAGCTAGGTAGGTACCTTGATAATAGCCAAGGGGCTGGATCAAGATAGCTTTGATAGCGTGCTTACGTAGGTATCCAAGCGAGGACTAAATTCGTGTGACCGACCGATGTGTTCATCTCTATTCACAGAGCTTAGAAAGGATTTATAAAAGTTGGTATGCGGGGAGCATTGCGTTCTCGTCTATTTGGCATCCGACAGCCACATTGAGGCGCTGTAAATCAGGTGTTTGATGAAGTTGATCTACTCAGGCAAATCCAAAAGTCGAAAAGGTGGGATAGTTGGTTGGTTGGTTGGTTTTGTTGACAAAACAAACAGTTGGGAATAAAAAAAGTGTATCAATGCAGCAACGTGCTAAATAAAATAATGCGTGCTCATTGTGATGCCAACTGTGGTTGCATATTAGAAAGGAAAAGAATCATTTCTCAACACTCTTATTAGAGATGAGAAGGTGCTGAATAAAACAGTAACTTAATGAGCGGGATCCTATGGAAAAGCCTATTACAATGTTATAGGGTGTTCTTCGTGCTAGGCTAACATTATCCTAGAGATTCTGTATTTAAACACAACCACGAATGAGCAGGCAGGCGGCAGCCTTCAGTCTGGTAAATGAAGCTCAGCTTGGATTTGTCCGGCAGAATTCGTACACCGCCTACTTGTTTTGCTGACTTTTTTTTTTTTTCCTTTCTTGCTCTGCACTACTCACTACTAGATAGGTGTGTACTTACCGTACCTATGTAGATATAAGTACACACATAACCCTAGGTACCGTACATAAAGCACTTAACTTCGCTACCTAGCTGGTTGCGGTGTCTGTTGGAAGCTCCAAGTCGTCCTTGTTAGGGGTCTTTCGCGTAGGTACCTAGGTAGGTAAGATACATGTAGGTAGGCAGGTAGGTGGCTCCAATATTTGTAGCTCTACTATGAGGTATGGTAATGTCCTACTAAAACTTGACTAGGTACCTCTAGGTACCTAGTACTATGTAACTTTTCCCGTCTAATTGGGTACCTGAAATCCCCTAACCTTACCTACCTTACCTACCTTATTACCTACCTTCCAAGGTACCTTTAAGTATCGTACCCTAGGTAGTGTAGGTAGGTATCTAATCTAACCCTCCTAAGCTCCCTACGTCTACTCCCACCTTGTCGTCAACAACGCCAGCTTTTCAATGGTGAGAGTTAACTTTAGAGGGAGGGCCCAATAGTTCAACTACTACCTAGGTATGGTTTGCTGCGTTTCTCGATTCCCCCATTGACTCCGTATGCCGCTCGACTCTAACTCCGGTCCATCTAGTGGTTTTTCTTTTTCGTCATATTCATTCATTGGCTGTTGCTCTCACCAAACAACGCCACGACTCGTGCGAAATTACCGCCGCGTACCTCAACTTACCCACACAATGCGATAGACTGGCAAATAAATCATGGCGGATGATGGCACTATGGAAGCTTTCCAGGCTCTCCATCGAGACCTGACAACCGTTACTGACGCCCTCAAGGAGGACCGCGAGGAGCGTGGTCGTCTAGCCTTAGCCCAGCTTCCAGATAACCCTCTTCTCGCGCTTGTTGCCAATAATTTTGAGCAGCTGTTAGAGAAGCCTCGACGGAAGCAAGCGAGTCGCGATGCTGTTCTGGCAGGTTGGTATCTCTAAAGTCTGTCGCGTAATTGACGTCTTTACTGACGGCCGTGGTCACAGGAAAGATCCGGATTGACGACGAAGAATGGTCGCTCAACAAAGATTTTCAAGAAATCATTCTCCAGGTTGCCGACGACCTTGACCTAGACGAAATCGCGGCCGCTCGGCTCGCTTTACAGGCGGAAGACGAAGAAGCAAGGCTCGGCAGATCTAGAAAGGAATGTGCCTTTATTCGGTTTCACCAACAAAGAAAGTATTTGCTCAGCTGTATGCTCCTATTACTTGAGCTTTCCAAGGAAGAAGATGAGCTGCTAGCCGATGATGATGGCGCTGGCCTTGGACGCCTTGGTCTATATGTCAACTGCCATATTCTTCGGGGCAATGCGTCTGGTCCTGCGAAGGATGAGGCGAAACTAAGGTTTGTACCCGCATCCGCGACTGCTCTAGCAGATATCCGTGCTTGGCTGCAGAAGCTTTCAGAGCAAGTGAATGGGGCCGCTATGTTAGGCCGTGCAACAGAACTACAGACTCAGGAAACATATGAGTTCACGCACGTCAGTTTAATGCAACAACATGAGCTCCTGGCCGTCATTCTTTGCTATGCAATCGAAAGGCACATGGCAATCGAGGAAGATTTTGTCGAATTTCTCCGTAATTTCCGAGGTGTAGGTAGATACGATTACTCCATAGGTAAGCACTTGGAAATGCGCTATATATTTCCCCTTTTCCCAGATTTTAACATTTGTAGTGCATTTGGTACCTGTTCTCGGTGCTTATATTACAACGTTCGGCTCCACTGAAGGTACCGGTAGCATAGAGCAAGCACGCAAGCTTAATGCAATTGTATGCCAGCAGTCCGAGTCTACTACTAGCACGTTGCCCTTTATCGATGCTGCTGTGAGATGCTGGTGGATCGCTGAATACAGTGGCTGGTATATGGAAGATGCCGCTGGCTCGGGCCTTACCGATATTGACCTAGACAAAGGTTGGATCTGCTAGCTCCCTGGGTAGCCTTTTTTGCTAATTTTGAGGACAGAGGACATACAACGATCTAAACAATTCACCGAAGCTCTAAAAGACGGCGCTTTCGACTTCTTGCTGACGGTCGTATTTGATGTTAAAATAACAGAATGGCAAGATCCCTCCCAAAACAAGTTGAGGGGTTGGGCCCAGAAAAGAACTCCAAACCTCCCTCCTGAAACTGTACCCTTTTCGGCCCAGTTACAGGGCCGCATAATGGCGAAGGTGGAGATGTTTGTCGATGCTTTTATATCAAATATGCCCGATGTACTCCGTAAGCTCAAGATTGAGGAAGATGAGCAGCGCCAGACTGGTCAACACCAACAGCAAGATATTGATTTAGAAAGATTTCTCTTGTTGATAGCGTACTCTTACGAAGGCCGCCCAGAAGCAGCAGACGCCTTTTGGGCCGATCCCGAGAGCAATCTCGCGGGGTTCTTACAGTGGGCATCACGAAGAACGACGACACCTCTACAAACCGCGTTCTGCGAGATGTTGCAGTGCCTCTCTGACGATCCCGAAAGTGCAACCTATGCACATGAGTTTCTCTTAGACGAAGGTCACCAATTACGAAGGCCATCGTCTATCACATGGGCTCATATCTTGAAAGAGCTGGAATACTATGTCAATAAGGCCAGAGCGAAGCCAGCTGTAGCACAAGCGGTTACACCTAGAGCCACTAAACCCGATGGTGAGCGAGTAGAAAGTGAGGTAGAGGTCCTCATGTTACAGGAAGCATACCTCCGGCTCATAACAAAGCTCGCTTCGCAGAGTGAAGCCTGCCGCGTTTATTTACTACAACTACCGAATGACAGGCTAGTTATACTACTATTACAAGCTATTAGTAGTTCTGTCGGGCACCAGATTAGGGCCCATGCATTCAGAGCGCTGAACGGTCTTATGGCCCGGAAGTTACTACCACAAAACCATGCGATGTGGGGGTACGTTGAGGCTTGTTTCACGGGCTTCTATATCTCGCCTACCATGCCTGCTAGGTCCCAGACCTCAGCAGCGACTTTTCCAACTGGAACTTCCTTAATGGAAGCTCTTTTTCAAGAGATGAGTCCAAGTTTTGACGATGCGAGTTCATTTATTCAGTTTTTAACTGTCTTAACGTCCCTACCGGATGGGCATAGTCCGCTGAATGATACCTTGCCATACCCAGAAGACCTTGGTGCCTCAACTCGTACACGGCCCGGTATTGAGCCATATATCGACTTTATTCTGGGTCACATATTTTCAATGAGGGTTCCGGAATCTCGCGAGGTTCCACAACAGAGAGTCATACGATATTATTGTCTAGATTTTGCTCTGGTCTGCATCTGCAGCTTTAACGAAGATCTGATCGTTTTTGGTAACGAGTCAAACATCAACGTGGATTCCGCAATCCAGACCAAGGATTTAGAAACGTATGTGAGTCTGCACCCGTTCGCCCGTGTAATGGAATGGATGTACGACAGCAGATTCATGAAAGGAATATTGGAAACCATCCATCAGAACTCCTCGGATATTGGCAGATCAGCACCCGATTCCCCTCTCATTCTCGGAGTCCTGCGAGCTGTTGAATTACTGTCGAAAGCCCTGGAGCTCCAGGCGACATTTCTCGACCTAGTTCGGCCTATTGTAAAGCCTCATAATCGAGCCCCAAGTCGATCCGCATTTACACCTACCTCAAACGCGGCATTCGCTTCAATTGAAGACGGTATTATGACTAGTCTCACGCTCATATCGGATCTTGGCGGCTATTGTGGCATAGGCCATCCTAGTGTTACTATGGCGAGCTTGAAACTCTTGGAACAGATTTCAACGTCTCCTAGGATTATTTCAGCTTGGCAATCGGGTCCCCCTAGCCAAACCCGCCGCAACAAAGCAATTGTAGCCCTCGAGGAGCATGGGGATGCACAGGTTATTGCTGCGGCTTTTACCTCAGAGCTAACATCTCCTCTTGATTTTCGCCGCGAAGCGGACTCTCCTGATTATCAAATCAAGGTCTACATACTGGATTTTCTATATTCCTGCTTAAAAGCTAGTCCAGACCAGCCCACAATTGCGCATCTTTTGCTCGGGTTCCACTGCTCAACAAAATCGTTGGAGATAGAACCTGGAAGCGCCTTCGATCAAAGGACCGCGCTGTTCCATTCGTTACTACCTATTATTGTCGAAGTACCTGCGAACAACGAGGACGGATCTATGCTACAGTGGCTTGTAGGGCTCAAGTATAAAGTCATGCGCATCTTCAAGCTCCTCTGGAGCTCCCCGTTATCAGCGAGCCTTGTCCTTGGCGAACTACGGGAGAATGATTTCTTGTTTCATATCTTGTTGCAGGGTCTCTTAACCCAGCAAAGTTCCACGTGGGATGGACAGGAGGCTAGTGGGCCTGATTTTCTTACAAACTCTGCTGCCCAGGGATTTGTCGATTATCTCTCTATGCGCGCTATGGCTCTAGAATACATTGCCCATGAACTCTGTTCCGTTACCCAGGGCCAAATGCCAGCCTTGAAGAGGCGGATCTTTGACGCTCTGGGTGGCCAAATAGTTATTGAAGGCATGGAATCGATAACAGTGCCATCGGTTTTTGAGTTTCATGATTCGCTACCGCAAGAAGACCTATTTTTAGCTCCCACGCCACAGCTCAATACATTTGACGACTTGGATCTTAGAGCATGCCTCGAAGAGGATGATGATTCCAATCCGATATACAGCTTAAGCAAGGTCCAAGAGATGTTGCTCCTAAGACGCAACGAAGGCGCCAAACCTACGCAAATGATCCTGCCGCAGGATGTGGCGCTGATGGACATGGAGGAGGAAACTATACTACTCTACGTCATGTACCTCAACCGATTAACCCAAACCCGAGCGTATAGCCTTAAAATTTTAAGAGCTTGGACGAGGCTTCTAATGGTGATGGCTGATTGCAATGATTTCAAAGATACGAATGAGGTTTCTTTTATCCTGCAAACGCTTCAGGCGACAATTCCCGGCCTCGAGATGTACGGTTCCGAGAAACCCAGCTCAGCCCTCGAGCTAGCCAGGCTCGCGAAAGTGCTTCTTTTCAAACTCGATTTCGATACAATATCTTCATCTGATAAACACAGCCAGGCGGCGGAGAATCTGATGGGCGATAAGCTCTTTCATTTATTGCAGATATGTTTAGATGCCATTGCTAAGTGGGTACCTAGTCAGGAATTGCGCGCCATCTACTACAGCCTCTGCTATCGCTATCTGACCGGACTCCTTGATCACAGCGATGGAGCCCCGTCCGGGTTTCGAAGGACTACTAAAACGATACAGTCCTTTGGAGAAAAGCTTCTCAATGTTGTTTGTGACGATGCATTTGGCGGGGATTCCCGATGCCAATCTGCGGCTTTGATTTTCTTGACCACCCTCGTTCAACTCAGCAAACAGGAGGGCGATGACTATGTGGTAGAGGCGCTTAATAAGCTAAACTTCATTGGCATTCTTGTTGATTCTCTCCGCGGCATCATGCAGGAATGGATTGATGTCGACCGCACTGGTAAGTACAAAGAACTTGAGGCGAGGCTCGTTTTATAGATGCTCACAGGCTAACACATCTATTATTCTATTGCATAGCAAACCCCGACCATCAGAGCTATCTCAACGCCAAATTAGTACTCCTCCTACAACTATGCCAGACACGCCAGGGCGCCAAGTATGTGCTACATGCCAATATCTTCCGAACGGTTGAGCAATCCGGGTTGTTTGCGGTGGATCCCGAGCTGCATGTTGAGCCTTCAGATTCCAAAGCGTTGGAAAGGCATTATCTTCTGCTCGTCAAAGTGGCCCGGATCATCAGTGTCGCAATCGTCAGCCGAGGTTCTCACAATATTCTGCAAGGTAGACGGTTCCTCGCCGATCATAGGATGCTAGTAACGCATGTCTTAAAAAGGTCAGCGGGAATAGGCGCAGGGGTGGGAAAGATGGATCCGATGCTTGCCGGGCGCATTGGCGATCTCGCTGAAGCCTTCATGGTTATGATCACGGCTACGGGCTTTCTAGAGGTAAGAGAGGGCGGGATCCGAGGCAAACAAATTGAGCCGTGTTTGAGGCTAACGTTTTATATGGGGCAGTTCGAGAACCAAACGCTCACCGAAGACCCCAAGTCAACACCGATGTTATTTCATTAACTGCGTCTTGGCGCATGGAGGTTCGAAAGACGGAAGTAGGGCGGCGCATGTGATGATACCAACGTGGGATCACTGACCGGTAAGTGTCACAGCAACCGTCACAGCAACTGGGATTGTGGCAATAATAGACATAATTATACAACAAAGAAAGTCGTCATCATCATTTGGAAGTGTGTGTAGGCGTAGTGAATTCTCTTGTACCTCTCGGGAACGAAACAGTCGGCTTCAGGGTGAATTTACATAGATGTAGCTCCTCCTACATAGTAAAGTACGCAACACACTATTACTTGGGTATACTCTGTAGAATAAGGGACCGCAATAATTATATTACACCACACTACATTACATAGTACACCAGTACTATAAGTAACTACTGTACCTAGGCAGAACCTAGGTAAGCTAGAGTTATGCAACCAAGGGATACGCCGACCTCTAGCTGGCGGTCCTACTAGTGTAGTGCCGCAGTGGTGTACGTGCATACTTGGAAGGCTTAGAAGGGCTCTAGAAAGTCGATTGGAAGCTTTCAGTTTCCTGTACCCGTGCAATATCGGCAGGGGGGCTGGGGTGTGCTGGTGTATGTGGCAATCGGGCGAATCAACGACGTACAGTACCGCCCAGCACAACACACTATTCTACATAGTACAGGTAGGTATTGTACTGTATTTATTATATTGCCTCCTAACACTGTACTTCAACTGTGCTGCCTCTCCCCAAAGTCGTGACCACGCGGACACTACCAAGGCGCACTGCCAGGGCAAGGTACGCACGCCTAGTAGAACGCGGGGATGGCGTTCTGGGAGCTCCTTATCTCGGTTAGCTTGCCATGGCTGCCAAGAAATTCCCAGTGCCCCTAATATAGTGTGCAAAGGCACGCGGCGGGCGGCGCCATGAAGGGAACCCCGTGATTTTAGATAACGAAGGTCAAGATGGCTACAGTATTGGATCTGGCTTCACGTACTGTTGGGTTTCTAGAAGGAAGCTTGCCCATCTTGAGCATTCGGTCACGCGGCCAAGACAGGACAAGCAGCATACCTCACGCCTCCCGGACAGGCGAGGCGCTGCAGCCAACTTGGGTACCTGGACGCTACATACCTATCACATACTACATACTACGTGGAGATATGTACCTAATGGTGTAGCGGTGAGTACGACAGGTCAGCCTGAGCTGAATTGCTCTTGTAAACAAAACACGGCTTCTGCACGGCCAAGGAGGGGGATCTCCTACGCGCTACGTGTTGAAGGAACATGTACGAACGTGTTGTACGAACGTGTTGTACGAGTACCGGTGATGGGCACTTAGTGGACGTAGGTACAGGCGGGATGGAGGCTTACCTAAGTACGTAATGCTCGGTATAAGTATTTTCAACGACTTGTGATATCTCTTCTAGTGCCGTGTAGTCTAGTTGGTCAATCGGGGAAATGAAGGATGCTGGCCCTGATAAGGCAGAGGGGCAAAAAGGACAAAAAGGACTTGGCGATGTTTTTTTTTTTTGGGTGCTTGGCAGGCGTACTGGACCTAGCGCAGTGTCTAGCGCAGTGTCTAGCGTACCTAGGTAGGTAGTGCTTTAGGTAGTGTACACTAGTGTAGTGCCCAAGTAATGGGAGTGCTGCGGTGGATAACACACGAACCTACTATGCACATAGTAACGTACTAGTGTATGCCTTTCTAGGCATACTCGACCAAAAAAACCGTTGATAGTGTACTAAATATGCAAATCATATCTGTCACACACTTACACCAAGGTACACTACAGTTTATCCTACAGTTCATCCTTACAACTTACAACCTTTATACTTACTAAGAGGTAGATACTTATCTACGGACTGTAGTGTACAGATACGTGGCAGGTATACAGTGTACTACTACTAGTACTATTGAGGGCATACTTGATTAGTACTTGAGCTTACGACGACTGACTTTCGACTTTCGACTCACTACACTACTCAGACCCAGAGCCTTGGTAGAAAAGATAAGACGGGGGAACATCAGCCAGAGGCGAGGCTCGCAGGGGTCGCTACACACGATGGATCAATCACAGCCGAGGGATGCGTCTTGGCGTACAGCTCCCTCTGATATGCTCATACTATGTAAGATGAGGAGGGCGAATACTACTACTAGATACTACTATCCAGCAAGGACTCGCCGCCGACGTCTTGGCGCGTACTGATATTATTTAATCCAGTAAACTTTCCTGTGTGTTCCCCAACTGATCCCTCCCCCCTCCCCTCCTCCAGGCCCTCCTCCTCTTTTAGTTCGGCAGGTATCCTTGTCCTTGTTGGTGATTATCTAGTCTACTCAGTAGTCTAGTACATATCACTCACTCCCTTTCTTTCCTCTTCATTTTCGACTCCCTTCTCTTCTACTTCTTCTTCTATTTTATATGCGCCGTTGAGACCGACAATACACGTACCTCGGGAAAGCCGAACTCTAGTCCTTGGTCGCGTACCAACTCAACTTCCACTCAGTCCTACACGCCCGCCCGCGCATACGAGGGGGATTGAGGTCTACAGCCACACACAAACACCATGGAGGCGGGCAGCTTGAGGTCGAGGCACTCGTCGTCGCCAAACGGCACTAAGGAAGCTGGCATCTTCAACGACTATGAAGAACAACATGGTCATATTCGTGGTATCGAGACGTCTGCCGAGACCTCTCTACACCGTGGTCTGAAAGCTCGTCACATTTCTATGATTGCCATCGGTGGCGCTATTGGAACTGGATGTATGTGTGCATATACTTATACCCCTTCTACTAACCCGCCTTATCCAACCTCTGAAAACCCCAACGTCTACCGTTGCCTCAAATCTGTGTTTAGCCATACAAGCTTATTCCCATCCATGTAGACTAACGAGTCTCCTAATCATGGTACGGAAGTGTACTAACTAGCTACAGTGATCATTGGTACAGGCAAGGCGCTTGCGAAGGCTGGGCCAGCCGCCATCCTGATCTCCTACTCTGTTATCGGTTTCATCGTCTTTCTCGTCATGGCCGGCCTGGGAGAGATTTCCGCTTGGCTTCCCATGTCTGCAGGTTTTACTGGTTATGCGTCCCGTTTCTGCGATCCCTCGCTCGGTTTCGCCCTGGGTTGGACGTGAGTTGGCTTGACCCCTCAAAGTGCTCAATGCGGAGAATGGCTGACACGTGCGCTTTGCTCTACCCAGTTACTGGTTCAAATACATCATCCTTCCACCCAACCAACTTACAGCCAGCGCTCTTGTGATCCAATTTTGGTTACCCCGAGATCGTGTCAATCCCGGAGTGTGGATTGCCATCTTCCTAGTCTTGATCATCGGTATCAACTACTTCGGCGTCAAGTTCTTCGGCGAATTTGAGTTTTGGCTGTGAGTACTTTGACGTGTACTTATTTTCATTTCATAGGCGACAATGCTTCATGGGTTACATTTAAACACTTGGGGCTGCCGCCTGCCTAGAAGCCTCTTGAGTCTTAATACGCGTGTGGACTGCTAACCGGGAACGCCTCAGATCGAGTTTCAAGGTGGTCGTGATCATCGGCGTTATTCTCGTATCACTTGTCATTACTGCCGGCGGTGCTGATGGTCATGCCAGAGGATTTGAGTACTGGAGAAATCCAGGGTGAGTTATCTGCTTTCTAATACATTTATCTTGATATATGGCCACCGTTTTTAGAGGAGTGGTACGCTGACCGTATTATAGTGCATTCAATCCCAAGTTCAATGATCAGATCCCCGAGGGGTCTCTCGGGCGATTCCTCACTTTCTACTCTACCCTAGTTACGGCGACCTTCGCCTTTTTAGGAACGGAGTTAGTAGGTGTGACTGTAGGAGAGGCACAGAACCCCCGGAGGACGATTCCTCGTGCGATCAAACTCACCTTCTATCGTATTGTGGTTTTCTACCTCATAAGCGTCTTCCTAGTCGGCATGATTGTCCCGGTATGTTATCTAATTCAACGGTCCACGAAGGTTCCGAAGAAAATTGGTATCATTTGACTGTTAATACTAACGAATCCTAAAAGTACAACGACTCGAAACTTGCTTTCGCCAATAAAGCCGAGACTAGTGCTGCTGCGTCCCCCTTCGTGGTCGCTATCGAACTAGCTAACATCAATATCCTTCCCCACATCGTCAACGCGTCCATCTTGCTATTCGTCTTGTCGGCCGCCAACTCTGATTTATATATTGCCAGCCGTACCTTGTACGGCCTAGCATCAGATGGCTCGGCGCCAGCCATTTTCCGAAAGACAGACAAGCGTGGCGTTCCGATTTACGCTCTTTTCACGTCTGCTACTTTTGGTCTCCTGGCTTTCTTGAACGTCTCTGATGATTCGAAGGCAGTATTTACTTATCTCGTCAACGTGACGACCATTCTCGGGTTGATATCGTGGATCTCTATCCTCGTGACACACATCTGGTTTGTACGAGCACGCAAAGCGCAGGGCCTCACAGACGATATGATGCCATACACCGCACCACTCGGTATCTGGGGTTCGTATGTCGCACTCTTCATATGTGTGCTTGTGGCCATCACCAAGAATTTCGATGCTTTCATCCCGAGCATCTCTGCTAACGACAACTACAAAACTTTCATCACGGGCTACATTGGCATCCCTGTCTACCTAATTCTCATCTTCGGGCACAAGCTGGTCACGAAGAGCAAGGGCGTTAGGCCTCACGAGTGTGACTTCTACACCGGCAAGGACATCATCGATCGTGAAGAGGAAGAGTTCCTCGCCAACCAAGCCGCCAAGAGGGCCGCTAACCCTAACTATGGCCGATCCTTCTACAAGAAGTGGGTTTCCTGGCTGTTTTGAAAGGACGTCAGTACGTGTACCTATAAGCATGGTATCGTTTTGTTTGGGGGAGGTAGGAGGTCTTGTAGATGTATGCGTTTTACGACAAAGATACCACTATAAATAGACTCGTTTGGATACAATCGGCGAACTGGCTCTTCCAATTTGGACTATTTGAGTTTCTTGATCCCATGAATGGGGGGGTGATTATAGTTCGCTTTGATAATCCTCTTACTAAACTATGCGAAGTATTGTATCCTCCTAGTCCGCCTTCATAACCTAAAACCCTCTCTTCCACAGACGTCGATTAGCATGTCTACAACACCAACATTAGCTGTCCATATTCGTCCAGGTTAGTCGTTGCTTCACGTTGTAGTTTTGTATCGTTTGCGCTCGTTGGTCTTTGATCACGGATCCCTACCCACCCACCTATTATCAGCGTAAACAACGACGGTTGGAAGTATCGAGTATGTCAAAGGCGCATAGGAGCAGGAGCCCCAGGCAGCGCTGAAAGTGAGTTCCTGATCGAAATGTCATATAACAGTAAGCTTACTTCGGCTCGCAAGCCAAGGCCGGCGACGTCTCAGAGATACGATACAGTGATCCGTCCATCCCGTCCCAGCGGGTAGCTAGAATCGGATATGGAACAACAAGGCCAGCTGATAATCTATTAAGTTTTCCTTTGTATCGCCTATACAACTGAATCCAGGAAATTGGTGCTCCCTCCTCCCCACGATTCCTGCCAACAAACACTCGATCGAGGTCCTCGTGCATCTCACACGAACAACAAGGCATATAGCGAGTGGCTGTGACGTTCAGTCGGTTGAGTACATCCCCCCTTTCCCCACCTGCAGCAAGGGAATGCATATATATATATATTACTATGAAATGAAATGAACAGAACCTCCGATGGCAGAATCCACCCCATAATGGACATCTATAAGAGTGAGTACGAGGTCATGGTGATGTATTGGAGGTAAGTTAAACCATGCCTAGCCCCAAATATAGGTAGGTATATATATGGGTTTAAACAGAGGCCACTCACTGGGCTCTGATTTATTATCGAGACATAGTAACCTGGTAGGCCCAAGTTTAGACATTTAAACATGATATATTCCTCAATGATGTTGAACGTTATCACAATGTGCCTGCGGCATTGTTCCAAGGATCATGTTGAAATAGAGAGTGCCTGCTGTAACAAAACAACAAGGCACAAATGGGCTACCATCATATTTTCTATCACATGGCACAGTAACGATCCCCCTAAACAGAGAAAGATGCAAAATACATTGGACGACTCGCTCACGTCCAGACAAGAAGCCTAAATAGTACATATACTACGCAAAAGGAGGAGATATATTCCTCCAACCACGTGATCGTCACTCGTTGTATCTAATTTCAAATACACACAATGTCCAAAGTTCCACCCCTCAAGACAATGTAAAGTAAAAGTAGGAAAGTGGTGGGAGACCTTGATTCCGTCCAGGACTCGCCTTCGCTCTTGGCGCTTGTGGGTATTTTATACAGTGCCCGCCGAGCTCAGTGGGTTGGTTTTAGTCACTGACTCAACTGGAATATATTTTGCATCTCTAGTATGTCATGCATGGTGTCGTTAAAAGCGCGCGTAATTAAGTTGAAAACCTTCATTCTGTTGTGTTCACCTCGCGTTTCCCATAGCTTAGACATCAAATCCCGATTGATCTGCTCTAGTTGTTCTATTGTGCAGCCAGAAGTGCGCTTCGTCAACTCGGCTAGCAGAAGCTCGGCTGAGCCGTCACTCAACTCTACTTGTTGTATTCTCTGTGATTGTGGTTGCGACTGGGATCCTTGATCTAGCGATGTGTCGTTTAGGAGGTTTGCCATGCTAGGTGCGTGGGAGGATTTAGCTGCGGTGGGCGATGCCTGATTCTGAGAGCCTTGGGAGAATCTGGGCTGTGGTAAATATCCTTGGAGGATACCGTCGGCTTGGGAGTGGGGCCATGGCTCGTCACTCGATGTGATCTGGCTAGCGCCGGGATATGGTAGAGTATCCGGCATCGTCTCAGGTCCCGACTCGCCGTTTGTTACTTGGGTGCTAACATAAGAAGATCTGTTTGACGGATCTGAAGTCCGTGTAGTTGACGCGTCGTTTATCAGTGCCGACGGAGATACACCTGGTGGCAGTGATTGCACGGCTGAGACCTGAGAGATCTGGGTTGTGCGCCCTGGGGTGGCCATGGCGGAAGTATCAAGAGACCGTGGATGCGTGGGAGGCCGCTGCGATGGTGGCTGCATGGGGGATAGACGACCTGAATGATCGTCGGCATCGCCCATTCGAACATCTTCGCCTGCAGTTCGAGAAGGCACCGAGGTTCCGTTCGTGGCAGCATTTGATGTAGGGGCTTCTACATCACCGTTGGACAGATCTCGTATGACTTGAAATTGTGCCATAGTAGTGTGCAGACTCGTAGGGTGCGAACTGTTCTGTGGGAGATCTCCACCGTTGCTAGCACTAGAACGGGCAGCGTCAAGGACAGACTGCATAGCCTTCTTTTTACGAGCACGTTCTTCTCTTTCCTCCCTCCGTTTCTTGTGCGTTTCGTACAATCTCTCCCAGTTAATGCCCATGTTTCGCAGCTTCTCATCAACATCTAACACATCAACTTCTACATTGGCGAGAAGTTCGGAGGCTTTTAGCCAGCGTGTTCTATCGCCAATGTTTTCGGCATCGCTCTTTAGAGCGCGGACATCCTTCAGAAATTCATATGGTCGCCAGTAATACCCATTGGCAAGTCTAGTTTCTATAATATTGACATCAAGATTGTAGAAGAACTTGCCAGATGCTGTCTCTCGAAGGCCGGGATATCCATCACTATCTTCCGAAAGCTCGTAGAGGCGCGGAGGGGTATCTATCACATCAGCCCTGACATAGTTGGGGTCTGCCTCGTCCAATAAATATTGGTACTGAGATTCTAGTATAACCGGGTGGCGGAACTTTTGGTATTTCTTGGAAATCTGGTCCATAATAGGTTGCAAGTGGACTTTCATCAAATTGAGTGCTTGCCGATACCGTACGTCTTCGTTGTGAATTTCTTCTTTAGTCAACTTCTTTGCGGGAGGTGGTGGGGCGATAGGCAGTTCTTCTAGCTGCCGTTTTTTTCGATGTAATGGATCAGGGAAGTCTTTTGGCATCCTTCGAATGTGGGCTATGATCCTCGCAAAGTATTCCTCTCGGTTTTCCTATCCCGAATTAATCTCGACAGCAGGCCACGGAAAATAAAAAAGGCTTACCTTAGCAGGACGGTTGATCTCGATAGTGTTCAACTTAGAAAACCCGAAAAGATTCCGCCGCAGATCCGGGTCAAGCTCCTCGATTTCAGTTTCAGAAGTGCCCAGAACCATGACTGGATCAGTTGGGTGGAGCGATCTTAGCATGCCCAGGAATGCGGTCAATGCAGGCCCGGACAAGGTGCTATACCATGCATCGACATTGGGAATGAAGATAACACTAGGTTTTTGACGCTTTACTTCGGTGAAGAGGCCTGTTAAAACTTGCTCGGGAGGCTGGCGTATATTAGTAGTTGTAAAGAGAGGAGAACCGTGCAGTGACAGATGACTTACCCGTGAATCGCCAATAATTGTAGCCAAGTCGAAATTTTGAACATGCACACCCTCAAAATAGTGTAGAATGGCGGCACTGATGTATGATTGCCCCATGCCTTGGATGCCATGGACTAAGAGCCGAGGCCGGAATGCGCGCGAATTATCGAATTCTTGATAGAGTTGTTCCCGATCGAACCCGAAATCTTCATCGTCATATGGTTCATACATGGCCTCGTCGAGAGCTGTCACCTTAGGCTTCCGCGGGAAGGTGCCATCTAGTCTGCTAGTGATAGCCTTGAACTGATTTCGTAAAAGGGGCTCAATGGACTTTGGAAGTGATGCCGCTCCTGATGTCGACGATCGTTCAGACGAAGGAACAATCTTCTTCTTTGCGAGGACGAAGTCAGTCATTTGTACGTTTACCTTCTCAGGGTCGACTACAAGCTTTTCTTTGGAAAAGTAAATCTGGGGATAAGTGCGCTGGATTGCATTTAAGGCGGCTTCAGTGCACAGGGCTCTTAGGTCGGCACCACCATAGCCCTTGGCATCCTTGGCCAGCGACATCTTGAAATCTTCTGACAAACCCCAATCTTTTGTGTGAATGTCCAAAATGGCCTTACGAGCGTCTACATCTGGAAGGGGAAAGTAAAATTCACGGTCGAAGCGACCAGGGCGGCGAAGAGCTGGATCAATATTATCGGGCCGGTTGGTAGCACCTATAACAATGACCTGGCCTCGGCCGTCCATGCCATCCATCAAAGCTAACAGGGTAGAAACGATTGAGGCGTGTATCTGTTCTTGTTTACTTGATCGAACAGGAGCCAGACCATCTATCTCGTCGAAGAAAATGATACTGGGTTGTGTTTTTCGGGCTTCTTCGAACAGGAGTCGTAGCTGTTTCTCCGCCTCGCCTACCCATTTGCTAAGGGCATCAGCACCCTTACGCATGTAAAATGTGATCTTTCTACCACCGAATCCGACGGAATTCGCGAGTGCCCGGGCGAGAAGGGTTTTTCCTGTTCCGGGGGGACCATGGAAGAGAACGCCCCTGGGGGGAGTGACGTGGAATCTTGTGAACATGTCTGGGTATAGTAGGGGTAATTGCACCATCTCCTTAAGCTGTTCTATATGGCCTTCCATGCCACCAACTTGGCTAAAATTGACGTTCAGATCAACACCCAAGGGGTCCGCATCGGCAAGAGCTTTGTGGTCTTTCACTTTGCCAACATTTGGCGCTAGTGTACCAATTCTATTGCCGTAGCCATCTCCATTGGCAAGCTGACCGCCACCGCCTAAAAGGCCGCGAGGGGTTACAGAAGGATTACCAGCTGCTCCAGAGCGAGCATCGTTCTCGTCATCACTGCTGTCAGATTCATTTCCGGTAGTTCCAGAGTGACCATTCCCCCAAGGGCCTTCCGCAAGGGCTCCTTCACCTGTTATGCCCCCGAAAGGTCCAGCGAGGGTATGCAATGTCCGACTAGTGTAGGTTGCAGCATGTGCACGGCCACGCCGACGAGCTGGGGTAGAGATTGGCGCCTCCGCTTCATCCTCATCAATCTCGAAGTTAGCTTGATTTAATGGGAGAATAGAGTAATCGACCTTTTTCACTCGTCTTCGTCGCGTCTTTTCCTCAAAGAGGATTTCAGGAGAGCGCCGTCTACGTCGCCTCACGGACTGAGAGTCCTCTCGAAGATCTTCGAGCTCTTCTGCTAGTTCTTCTTGGTCAAGTACCTCCTCTTCGCCAGACTCATCCGCATTCCGAGGCCTTCTAGACGACCTTCTGCTTTTCCCCGGAGATCGCTTTCCTTGACGACTCGGACTAGACTCAGCATCATCATTGTCACCCTCGGGATTCTTGCCTTCAGAGGCAGAGTCATTGTCTTCCTCCTCAGAATCGTTGCCGGGCTCAAAGTCACTGCTGGGTTCTTGAATAGCCTTCTTTTGTCCCCGGCGCCCCTGCCTTAGACGACGACGAGATATGGTCTGGTTATCCTCCGAGGCATTCTCGGCTTCAGGTTGAGTATTATTATCTGCTGCATGCCTGCCGCGGGTCCGGCGTGTGATGGGGACATCGTCATCATCATCTCCATCTTCATTAACCTCAACGGTTTGCATAGGTTCGTCTTCACCAGTTGCACCATCAAGGTCGGCTGTAGGTTCCTGGACTCCCTCTACATCCATAACATCCTGGATTGCAGGTTCAGAATCCGCTGCGTCGCCAATTGGGGTATCTTCATGAATAACCTCAGGAAGTAGATCAAGTTGCTTAAGACCTTTGGCGCCACGTGTTGCCCGGCGTCGAATCGCAGCATCGGGGCTCTTACTCTCAGAGCCCCTGGCAGGCCTGGCATGTCTTCCAGAATTAGAGAGCTCGACAAACTCATCACCGCCGTTGCCACCTTCTGCATCTGCCGTACGGGCTCGAGTTCGCCTAGTTCCGATAGCAGCATTGGTGCTAGGCATTAGCTGCTTCTTTTGTAGACCGGGTGTAAGTTTGATCGTGACAATTTTACTGGGGCGTTGTGTATTTTGAGGAGTGGTTCCTGCAAGTTCGTCTTTGGTATCGGAATATTGACCCACGTCATCGTCATCGTCAGTACTTTCCCTGTAGTTCGTTCGTTTAGCGGCGGCCTTCCTCACACGGCGACCCGTGTTTGCATTAACAAGGGGCTCATCATCTTCTGCATCATCATGGAACGGCCCTTCCTCTTCACTATTGAAAAGATCATCCTCATTCTCATCCTCATCGATATCAGACCCGCGATATTTATTTGTGCGGCGATGCTGTTTGCCATTATGGCCTGCACGGGGCCGTTTTCGAGGATGGCCCGAGTGATCGTCGACCTCAGGCTCGAAATTCTCGTCATCTGAATCCGACTTATTAGGGTCAAATTCCAACAGGGTACCACGAGCCTTTCGTTTGGGTGCCATCGTGAGTATACGTGGTGGGGTGGAGCGAAGCTACGCTTGATATCGTCAACACGAATTCCCGTTTGGCAAGCATTGGGGGGGGAGCACTTTACTTAACAGTTCCACGCCCAGGGTTCTCGATTTTATTCGAACGTCAAATGGTCAATAAAGCTGTGGCACCGTTGACAGATCCACAAGTTTCTATACATCAAATTAGAGTCAGCGGAGGATATGGTTGCCGCATACATTGGATGTTGGGATCAAGTAGGACCGAGTATGAGATGATCAAAGTGATAGTTTCCGAGCGGAAAGCAAATTTCGAGTTCATCTTATGCAAGGCAAACAAACGCACATTTTTTTATTCTTGCAACGGCCGGGGTTCTCGGTGACAGGTGCAATCAGTTTCATCAAAAGAAAGTATACAGGCCAATGCGGGCGCATGCAGCCTCTCTCATTTCGCACGCGCCGGAGGTGATCGGTCTATAGACGATATATACGAACGGCTCTTGGAGATGGCTCGAGAGGCACAAACAAGATGGACCGGGATCAAAAATTGAACAGAATGAAAGGGCTTTGATAAGCAAAGTGCCGCGAAGAGGAGTTGTTGAATGGTAGAAGCGACACGAGACGCGCGCGGTCTTGAGAGTTAAGTCACTCGGAGTGGCGAGAATCCGATTCGAGGTCGTTCATGGCGCGAATTAGGATCGAAGGCTCCTCGGAGTCTGGGAAGGCTGTATCGACGCAGAGATTGAATGTAGCCCAGACAAACACGGAAAACGGGAGGCGGGAGGCGGGGCGATCTATGACTGGGAAGAAATAATTCTATTAGAAGGGGAGTCGGATCCGACAAGATGAGACGAGATGGAAAGGGAAGAAGTAGAAGGGAACGGAACGGAATGAAGGATCGGTACAGGGAGGGAGGGAGTGGGAGCAATGGTAAACGACGGAGGATGGATGGGCGGATGAATGGTGGATGGATGAGCAGGAACTTGGGAAGCTTTTCGGGGGTGCGCGCGCGTCGCAGCAACAAGCAATACACTACCTATACCTGTGCCATGGAGAGGATAGTATGGGTGCTCCAGGTACCTTCCATGTACATAGGAGGTAGTAACAGGCCAGAGTGCCAGACCAAGTGGGTCCTGCACAGACCAGGCAAACCCGATGGCGCGACGCACCAGCCAATCAAAGCACGACGCCCCGATGGATTTGAGCACTAAGAAAGAACGACATCCAGCCATCCAGCAACCTCACAACATCTCCAGCTTGATTGATCTTGCTTCGAGTTGTTCCATTTCCTTCAACCTCAAAACCCATCCATTTTCCAGTCCCTTCAACACATCGGTTCCCGGCCAAAACACTGCATTCTATTATCCCGCCAGCGTCGCCTGACTATGCTCTACCCATTTCTCCATTTTTTGACGTCAAAATCTGCCAAAATGACCCGTAGAGGTCGTACCATGTAAACCAATAACTGGTCTTCTTCGATATCAACAACTTCCAGTGCGGCTCCTCCGGATTCGGTATCGTCCTTGTCGGCGCTATGATGCGGCCGCTCAACCCCCCTCCCCAAGATCAGCCCTATGAATCCCGGACCTGTGGGTAGGGCAAGTGCGGTGCCAAGCTCGAGGAGAACAGGCACCGAAAGTTTCCCGGCCACTGCCACTACCGCTCAGCTGCCAACAACACCTTGGCCATCTCCATGCCAGTGCCAATCGCTAGGTATGTGTTACGTAATCTTCTTTGATTCTTCTTACTACCTTACCTACGTAGTACTTGCCTACCGTACCAAAACTTCCTGTATCCAGTAAATACATGAAAGATGGTTTTGTATATATTTCAACGGTTGATCAACTATCGATTCATAACGTTGTTGCAATTTTTAATACGTGAATGATAGTTTAGTGGACTAAGCGAGGGGTGGTACAATCCCTAGGCTTAGCAATCTCATCAATAGCGCTTACGTTAGCCTCACCACTTATACTTCTATCTGTTTTGTCCTTACCTAAACTATCAGAGTCTGCACCTATATCCAACTACCGCACCAAAACTCACTGCATTTACTGTAGTAAATACGCGAAAGATAGTGTGTACTTTTTTACCCTTTTTAAAGAAAATTTTAATTTTTTTTTTTTTAAAGATGCGGTAGGTGGCCAGAACCTGCGCGTGCCAGCGAACCGCCTATCTAGCCCTAGATAACCAGACTACCTACCACCTTGGTTATTGCCTACTAGTACACATCCCTTTTGGGAGGTTTGGCCAGTACGGAGTATAGGTGTGGTGTATTGTAATTAACGGTTAATAAACCGTTGTTTCTTTGTTTAACGCTTTTGCAATTTTTAATGCGTAAACGATAGTTTAGGAGACTAGGCAAAGGGTGGTACAGCATGAACTGAAATCATCCTTCTACTTATTCCCTTGTTGGCCGGGTGCTTGTCTAGACTTCTGCAATACACTTTCATTTTTATTCAATATTTCTGGCTAGGCTCTCGCTGGTCGAGTTCAATACAGTCATTTACCCTCCCTCATAGTGACCAGCACACTACCCAGATACTACCCACGTGTCTAGTTGCCTGGCTGGTTGCCTGTCTATCTATCGCGATATCGGAATGTATCCGTGTAACTAACTAGCTACACAATTCGGATAGCCTTGGCATTACTTCAGGTTCCCGATCAGGTTCATGAAATGCTCCAATAGCCCCAAAACGCCGAACCGCCGATAGCCCCGTACAACAGATGACATGGACATCTCGGAAAGAGTCAACAGCAGAGAGAGCATTTACTAGTATCCGTGTAAAGTGTACGTAGCTCGGTCTAGCTGTCATGGTATCAAGCGTTGAGTGAAGACTTACCTGGGTTCTTCTCACGATGCCGTGGTGCCGGTTTTCCATACGCCGGTCTCCTATGGATGCCGGGTTACCCGATAGTACATAGTAAGGCTGATAAAGCCCACTTGGACCCTGCCTTTCCCCGAAATCTACTATGACGATGACTTTCCACGTGACCAACTATTGCAGCAACCAGAAACACAACAGCCCTCGTATCATTCGTCGTGCTACGTTGTGCCACTGTAGCTAGACTTTCGTTGGCTGTTGAAGCTGGCAATCTCCATTTATTACTATCCACTCGATCCCCCTTGTCTGCCCCTTGTCTGCGCCTGCCCACTGTGCAGCGTTCAATGACGAGTTGTCGGTGGGCCAATCCCGGTGTCGTTCGGCGTAGTTGTGCCGTTCTTGTACATAAGAATCACCTGCAATGGAAGTCGGCAAGTTGACTGTCGCGGCCATCAACAGAATGAGCCAATGAGGCTCCGACGTCTCGGCTCTCGATGCCGAGCATTGAGCACATTACATATGATATAAATGAACCGTACTAGGCAGCTAAATTCTTCATCAATTCTCGACTGAGCCTCCAACTGTCACATAAGAATCGTCTTGTTGCACTGGCGTGGTAATCCTATTCTAGAGAGCATCCACCAACCTCTTTTAAGCAGTAGCCAGCTATTGACTCTTCCACTCCCGTGCCATATCACTACTAATTGTCCCTGCTACTGTACCTTGAAGCACCTCCCTGGAATGGTGAACACATCTGAGCCCCCCCAGTGGTCTACCAACCCTACAAATATGAGTTCCATTCAAACCGAACCCCCTACACGTATCCCTCTTGACAAGTCCGAGGCCTACCGACAGGATAGCGACGGCAACACTGCAAACAAGGACAAGGTTAGTCGATCCCCATCTGCTCGAGCATTCAAAGACTTACTGGTCTGACTGTTTCGATAGCAGGAATTTTCGAAACCCGACTCCAGCCACTGGTACAGCAGAAGAGCTAGGAGTAGCAGCGAGGGCGATTCTAAGGCGAATACCCAGACCGTCAATCTTTACACGCACTGCGGGCGGCACTCCAATCAATTCCTATTCGGTCCGATTTCCGAGTCTATTAAGGGTCTTCTCAGAAAAGGGAATTAATCACCCAAGGAGGAGATAGGTATCCATTCTATAGCGCGAATGTGTGGGAGACTATCTTATTGAGATACTCTTGCTCTTCTGTATGCCATCTACTTCTAGGTTGAGTAGAAAACCTAACGGTACTGGAGCGAAACCAAGTCTACATCGATCTCGAGTTCCTAAATGCTAGAAGACAATGAAGATTCACAATTCTGATCAGTTTACTATTCCCACCGCATACCTAACCCATAGTCAAAGTATAACGTAAGCTATTGCGCCAGACACGAGTAAGAACATGCACCATGTAAACAATAAGATATGCTTAACTAATTGTATCACCACGGGCCGCCATCCCCGTCCGCAAAACCAGTCGAACAATAAATACCGTGCCCCTCCCTCACCTTATCGTCCCATACATATCCCATTTCTTACCAACCCTTTCCTCTTCGTGAACCCATTCATCCCCCCAGGTGTATATAGTTCCTTGGCAGGCATCCGCTTAATCTATTGAGTAATCTTGAATAGTTCAAAGTACTACCCCCGTTCTATATGTCCTCGGCAATCTTATCCCTGCCATCTTCGAAACAATTACTCGGAGCTCCAGCACACCTCCAGAGCCCCCTCTCGTTCTCTTAAGTAGCCCCAGGGCACGGATAGACGTTCTCCCCAATATCAATTAGGATGAGCGTCCAACTCCCGTTTAGAGACCAACCAACCGATTATTCAGATGTTGATTGAGCGTCCATGACCGTGTTGAGCTGTGTTCACTATGCACCCCTTTCATCGAACCGTTAGTAGGTCGGTCCATAGAAGGGGGATGCTATGTCCACAGGCTCTAACGGAGTTTCGAATATGGCGGAAAGCTGCACACCAACTCCAAACTGACCTCTAACTCATACATTTGCAATTGCTCTCAGTCGCATCCCCCTGCAGCAATCGGAACTGAGAACCCTTAATTCGAGTGCCCTCTACAGGCAACCCAGAAGCATAGAAGGCTTCTAAGAAGTGATTCTATTCTGAACAGGAACCCTAGTATTTTTTTTAACCATCGCCTATCAAGAAGAATAAGCCGGTGTTGAGGAAATTACTTACAACACTTCCAGAAAGCTTCTTGCTAGGGCGCCGCCCTCACTATACCATTGCATACTGATCCCTAACTACCTAGGAAGTAGGTAGCTCACTGTTTCTACGGTTCAGTTGCGTTGCTAGCGCAAATAATCGCCCCATTTCGGGAGACATACAAGAAATTGCGTGCCAGCGAAAGTGCCGCTCCGTTGTCACCCCGTTATCCTTGAAACTGTCATATCCAGGCTGTTGGCCTTGTCTACCATTTTACTTGACTTCTATGTGCCAACGCTACAGCGCAACTGCGACCAAAGCAAATTTGTAACAACCTTCCCCAATCGCTCGGGCGTCGAATCAAACGACGTACCATCACTTTACGGACCCATGACCGTCATCGGCGATTATTGGCCACTACTCCCCTAGAATCTAACATGATCAGGAGGTTCTTTTTTTTAATTTTTTTTATGGGGGAGTGTGACAATGATAAATCATGCAGTATGCAAACATCTACTTTTCTTTGGTGACTCGGTGAGATCTTCCCATGCATCTTAGGAGGGGTGGATACGGCGAGGGATAACAAACCATGGTTACTGGCATTTCGAATGGGTTGATGAAGATTTAATTGATGGCGACAGGTAAATTTTCGTTTCACATTTTAGAGCAGTTGAGTCAGAGAAGGTCATTTTCAATGTATCGATATGTGTAATAAAATGTCAAGAAGTAGCCGACTGGGGCAACCTCATATATTTTCATGGGTAGAAGCCTCTCAAAGGATAGAAAGAAACATGACATCAACGAAACACGAAAATACAAACCCGTGAACCCATACCAACCAGTCATATCAGCCTCGTGAACCCCTAGTTTCCATACCCTCCCCCTCGACAGGGAAGTTGCTCATCGCAAATCTTCTAATATCTCTGAATTCGTCAGCCTAGTTTATACTAATCACATGTCTTGTTTCATTCCAGACGACCAAACAATTCACTGATACCATTGCGACCAGCCCACTAACCCAAGGTGTTTTATCTAATGGTATGAGCGCCCTCTTTGAGATGTTTTTCGTGGACATACTCGTTTTATTTCAAAGAACCACGATAGTGAAATAAGAACCGGGGGTGGGGGAAGATGATTCCGAAGAGGGCTACATAGTTCCAGCTATTACAGACATGAGGAAACAGGCATAAGTTTACTCACTTCAATGATCAGAGTCATTCCGAGTCTCCCTTTTGTCCATGCCGGGTGTAGATGGTCATGGAAAGAGCGTAAAAGCATCGATAAAGAGCGAAGATCACTGTGAGTCGGTCGTAGAGAAGAAAATGTAAATAATCACCGAAGGAAAAAGAGAAGAGGAGGGTTGCGTAATATAAGTTTGCTCGTGTCCGTCGTCGTCCCGCCGTCTTTGTTCATTCTCTCCCTCCCATCATGTTTTCGTAGCACATTCTTCGTCTGTCCCACGAACGCGCAGGCATTTGTTGAACCTGCAAGCAGATAATGTATGACAGACTTGTGATGTAGGTAATATCATTTAAGCCGGGGATGACGACTAATAAGCTGTCAATACTAGAGGCGAATCTCTAGTTACGTTTGTGCTCGAATAGAAGTCTAATATGAGAAGTGTTGAAGGATGGCAGTTCTCTAAAGATTTGGTTTTTGTAGTTCAGGAACGTATATGGAAACAATTGATAACCCAGAAATGAAGAAGTAGTTAAACGTTTGGGGAAGGAGACGGGTCTGCCTTCTCGTTCCATTTTCATGTAGCCCCCCGAGTGTACTCGTCGTTCTATCGGGGAGCGCAGGGAAATACCCATCGCGTGGTTACGGCCTTGCTCGAGGTCTGTATCGGGTTCTCCGAGGGGGGCTTTGTTTGTTATCGGAGAGCTTTTTGTATCTCTCGCGGTCTTTAGAGGGGCAGCACCCGCATGGGATACTGGGTGGTAGTTTTTCGATATAAGTTCCGCGTTTTATAGCGTCGAGGCGTGCTTGCTCTTTTTGCTTTTGTCGGTCTTCGTCTACCGACAATGTGAGCTTTGAATAATAGTAGAAAGAGGGTGGCTACGTTGGAGCCGGCATCGACAGGGTCGGAAGCCGCGTACACAAAAAGGAGAGGGAATGAGTTAGCACTTACTCAACAAGGCAGCGCGTAGACGCCCCTCCTTCTTAACCCATGGGTAATTCATCGCGCGTTCCGGATACAGATGGACAAGAGTAAAATCTTCCCCCTTGTTATTTTCCTTTGTTTGTTTCCTCGTCGGAATCCAGACGAGCTGAATGTGGCCATTTTCCATAAAACCCAACCGGCCATTACTAAAGATGAGGGGGAGACACTTGTTCTGTCGGTAGTTGACGCCTTGGAGACCTCCCGTATTACGTGGTTCTGGGGAGTACGGCATGGGAAACTTCTTACGGAACTTTTTCTGAACTTTTCCCCATCCCAACGCGCGGTCTATACGTTGGTACCTAATGAAGTCTAACTCTTCTGTCCAGTACTTGACATTGCTATGCCACGTCTTCTTGCCTGTTGTGCACCCCTTCCCGCTTGTTGTACGCCGCTTCTTGGTATTTTGAGGGGGTGATGGTTGTTGATATGTTGTGCTATGGGTATTTTGGAGGTCTCCCCACTTCCGAGTCGCCTGGTTGAGGAATTCTTGATGGTATAGACCTTCGAGTGGCGGCAGTGGATCCTTATTCCCTACCAGTCGAAGGCGGTTTAGTTTCTCAATGATAGGATCTTGCACAAGGAACAATCCTGGCCTCCTCGAGTAAGCGTCGTCGTCGCTCAGCTCTGGGGTAGCGCTTGGTGTTTGTAGCGGGCCGGTAGCATGTGAAGGCTCGAGGGGCTCCTGATATGGTAAAAGTTTTTGAACACTAGGGTTTGACAAAGATTCACTAAAGAAGGGATATTGATAACCTAAGGTACTGGGGGGATCTGGGGAGGGTGATATATTGTTCCATGAGTTTGGGAGTCCCGCCCTAGTATCGATGCCACCTGATAGTCGCGAGGGCTGCGAGCGCGAAGATAGTAGAATCATGATGGGTTTAGATGAGGTACATGAGGGGCGCTATACGTCTCAAGTGATGTCAAAAGCCTATCATGGGATAATAGGCTGGAAATCGGAGTACTTATAGACCCCGAAATGATAACGATAATAAGTAAGTGGGATACTAAATCGACGCAGAGGCTCTAGTGGCCTAATATAGACCGATGGTCTGGCATATACGGCATGTCTCGTGAGGAGCAATTGCGATGGCATATAGACATAACAAACACCCCGGGTGTTAATAGTGTACAGCAGTATAACAACTACCCTGATTCTGGAGTGGATTCCATCAAATAGTGGTCTTGATCTAGCTAGAGAACTGGGCGGGTCAGAGACAACACCAAAGGTTTCTGGCCTGGTATCGTAAGTCCCTCTTGGGGAAGGATGTGTCTCGGACTGGCAGAACTCACAACAATGCATCGTTTAGTTCAGTGGCGGGCTATCCGAGTCCAAGCAAGTTGGTTGGCGCTTGGGATAATGCAAGGGGCTCACCTATCCTTTCAATAGCAGCAGCAGAGCGGCCAATGGTCTAGGTTAGGAACTAGGCATTCAGCTAATGAGAAACGGCATATCGGATCTGTTGCTTGACCCCAAGGCATCATCTCCCTACTGAGCATGGTATTGAGCGCAGAATTCGACACTGTGCCCAATATATCTAGTAGAACCACACGTATATGCGCTACTTGTGAATTTTAAAGCGTAACCAGTTTGCCGGAACGCAAACGCCACCACCATTGGCCATCGGGATCCAGGACTTCAAGACCAAGGAGGGGCTGTGGTATGTAAGGTTGTGATGGTACCGATGGAGGAGGAAGGAAGGTCCTGTCAGTGTACACCTATGAACCACTGACCGAGGAGACAAGTGTTAAGAAGCGTGTGGGCGCGTTGGGAAGGCCTTTGAGGTGAATAGTGACAACTGCTCTCATTCAAATAAGTGAGCCATCTAAAGAAAACATCACAGCCGAGCGTTTGTTTATGTGTAGTCGAACCAATGTACCAAGCATCTTAGTCCTAGGGTCGTGAATCTAATTTCGACCTAATTGGTACATCAAGTCGTGGGGGGTCTAGACTTGTGTCGGCCCGGTCAGACATGGCAGGGTAGTCGGTTCGGAGAGTTTAATGGAGAAAATACAATGTATCATCAGCTGTATGTCCTTGCTCCTCAAGGCCGTAGACAGTGTGCAAGCCAACGTGACTGACTGCAGAGTGTGGCAACCTGTCGACGACTGTTTCACAAGCCATCCATGCGTCTAACGTGATTAATGACATAACAGCGGCCCCGCCCGTATTCTATAGTCCTCTCGTTTTAGCAAGCCACACGGCTTGGGGATACACTATTGTAGAAAAGCAACATCGATGGTCTGCTCCTTGAGTTAGCGTAGCGATCATGTAGCTCAAAACAGATGGCTTCTGAGATGGTTCATGGATGTATTACCGACCGTTATACCTGTAGTGCGATGGTCATGGTATCCACGTTTCGGTAATTCGACGCCCTGGCCGTTGCTGTACTGCCTCGGGTATGGACATCGATGATGGCGACGTGTTTCTGTCGAATTTTTGCATTTAGTTAGTACGAAGGTCTGCTTGCTGTATATCAAGGCACGTAGCTCTCAGAGAGGTTAGTGGCACTCTTATGCCTAATTGCTTTTCTCTGCCCTTTACCGAACTCAGGAGCATGTTTAGCTAATGAACAACGAAAAGCTGGTCACCGCAACTTAAGACCCTAAATACTACCCTATTGGATGAAAGCTGCTCACGCTAGGTTGCGACGTGAGGAGTATAGAGGCGATCGGATGCGGGGTTCTCTAGACTCGGATACGCTCCGGCCTGGCCACAAGAGTAAGTACCATCATGGGTTTTCGACGCCCTTGATCTTCATGGGTAGAAGGGATTATGTCGTTTTCTATTTAAGGGCAAGCCCTGGAATAAAGAACTTGGAGTTCGTCCCTTATTAATATAAATTGTCGAGATAGCGGTGCAACGAAGAAGCCCAAGCTTTTTGAAATACCACCTAGCATCGGAGACCGTACTAGGCTGAGACACACAGCTTGGTGTCCTCTAAATCCTAAATTCTTACCAGTAGTGGCGACGATGGCACTAGGCATGCGGTCATAGTTAATTCGGGGTCTCAATTAAAGACTCAGCAGTGAAAATGTGTCTCTGGAGTCGATCTGCCTGAGACTCTGGCTTATCGCAAGGCTAAAGACAGTGTGCAGCAGCAAATATATGTGCCTCAGCGAAGACAATTAGATAAAATCAATGCGCACGAGTATATCTGCTTCAAGAGGGCGGTGACCTTTGGACCGTGTTCCGACTGGAGTAAGGGATGGGGATATGTAGAGAGGTCGATAGTGTCAGTATTTACATTACTCCTGTGCGCTTTACGAACAAGTGTGCTCTGCATAGGGACGCATAGTCAACATGTAGGATTTTGCTTCAGAAGACCGTGCATAGTGTCTCATGTCTTTGCGTACATAAGTATTGCTATTGTCTGTCTTTTCCTGGGGTCTCAAGTGGTAATTGAGGCCGATTAAAGCTACGCAAACTGGACCAAGGTCGCATTGTACAGTAGCATGATGCTAACCAGATACCTAGCTACCTGTTTAAATGATTAAAGCTTAGGGATATTAGTGCTGCTAGAATTGTCCCCGCCCTTCTCGGCAGCTGTGTGAGGGCGCGATTCTAATGCCGATGGTAGTAAGCCATCCCGACCAACTTCAATGAATGATTCGTCTCCAGAGAACCTCCTACGCTATGATTAGCCTGACCTATATAACTAGAAGAAGCAATTTCAAATGTAAGAGAGACTTACCATCCTCGCTCCTCGCCGCCGCGGAGGAAGCTACAGTCTGAGTTGACATTGCAAGTCCAGTGGCTAGATAAACCGAAGCTACATCTCTGGCATAAATCTTTAGATTTTGGCGTCCTAGGTCCCAAAGGATGTAGTGCGAGGCCGCCGTCTTGGTAGGCGTCTCGGTGGGCCCCTCGCCGTCGGTATTCGCTTAGCCCACATGTGAAGGCTTTAAAGTCATCTACGCTTGCATCCTCCGGTACCTCCGCAGTAAGTATCCGCCCAAGAGCAATCACAACTGCCGCATGTGTGGAAATCAAGATAGATTTCTTGCCTTCTTTATCACAATGTGCGATAATGGCTTCTATGCAGGAAGCAACGCGTTCGTATAGCTGTGGTATTGACTCTCCACGACGCCGGGGCGCAGGTGAAGAATTATAGTTTTTATCAAGATCAGCAAACAAAGCACTCAAGTCATCCAGGGATGCTGCAGTAGGATGCTCGAAATTAGCTCGCCCATACCATTCACTCAGCCCTGGGTCCACACGGATGCTTAGACGAGAGTGTGGTACGTCATCGTCGGAAGCTGATCCCTTGTTTTGTCCGGAATTGTGTCGTGAAAGAAACGGCAATATCGTTTGCAGGCACCTATAATAGGGACTGGAATAAATTCGGTCTATTGGCGGATTGAGACGCAGTAAATGCCCTGCTAGCTCTTCAGCCTGCTCAACACCGTGTGATGTAAGTGCTGGATCTGTTGGCAGGCCTGTCGGTGATCGAAGATAAGAAGTGTAGGTGCCAGTGAGGTGATCAACACTCCATGACGACCTAAACTAGCAGAGAAAGTCAGCTTGTGTTTCAGCTGAATATTGGGTGACAATAGCCGTAAAGGACCTCGATAAAGCCTCCATCCGGCCTCCACTACCCGGAATGTAAAACTCTTACACCGTGACGGACTACGTAGATGACCTCTAAGGACATTTTGTGTTGATGTGGTTTATTTATACGCAAATAATAGTTGATAGCATGATGACACGCGTTTATTTCAATGAATTCTTCGGTTTCAGATGGGCAGTGTTCAGTCAGACCCAGAAGGAA
This sequence comes from Xylaria digitata, assembly GCA_022495195.1. Classification (NCBI taxonomy): domain Eukaryota; kingdom Fungi; phylum Ascomycota; class Sordariomycetes; order Xylariales; family Xylariaceae; genus Xylaria; species Xylaria digitata. The sequence continues at coordinate 105,297 of MU377053.1, forward strand.
TTGATTGCTTAATAAGATTGAGAGATCAAGCAAGTCTGGATGGATGACTGGGATTGTAGATTGATAATATGAGGATAGTGGATAGATATCATGATGTGTTTGATAGGAAATCGTAAGTCAAGAGTGGCTATGATTCATTGTTAGGAAGAGACTTGTGTATATTTCGGTTGTGTCGTGAGATCCTATGCGGTACCAACGGTACAACCTCCTCAACTTGCCGAGGCACTTTCCGTGGATACCAGCAGTCTATAGTGAACCGGGTACCCTGTCTCTAGTGCTGGGTCACGTGGTTGTCCGTAATCCGTCCGCCCGTGTTCTGTCCGTGATTAGCCCTACTATCTATTATGTACAGTACCTAGCTAGGTAAGTATGTACTAATATGACGATCATGTTCACTACTTAAACCTACCTGCTCACGTAATAATGCTAGGTAGCTATCATTGGATTTTCACTTCCAATTTTTCCATCATCTCTATGCAGTAAAACACGACTCTTAACATCGTGGCCTCTCTCTCATCCTCAGCCAATAAAATCGACATTATATCGATCCACGTAAATGGTTCTTTCTTCCTTGCATTGGCTTCATTTATTTTCGTAACATATTATCTAGTTGCAGTTGGCAGCGTTGTTGTTGTTGTTGCCTCCATTCGCGTTCTGCCCTGCGTGGTGTCGCTTATTCTGTGGACAAGTTAGTAACTGAATTCTGAGGGGCACTCCTCCGAAGAGTCAGGTAGCAAACACTTGCGTTGTTGTTACAAGCTGCTGCGTTGGCATTGGCATTGTTGTTCCCGTTGCGATTGTTCCCATTACGGAAGTTGCCGTTATTGTTAGCGACGGCATTCCCGTTGTTATTATCTAGTGCCTATATTAGTAACAGCTAGGTGTGAGTAGGGTTCGGAGATCATCTTACTAGCTTGCTGGCCGGCGTGGTGGCGAGGTAGAACCAAGGCGGTGACCGAGGTAGCAAGAACGAAAATGTGCCAGAACTGCATGATTACGATTTACAGTGTAAGAGTGTTTTGAAGGAGATTTATTTGGGTAAGTGCAACGATAGGTGCGATGGTGAAATTGTGGAAAACCAGCCACGTATTTGGAGAAGTAGAATAAAGATAGAAAAAGCGAAGGCGAACTGCCTAATGTGTAAGTGATCCTGTGATGATGAGAAGAGAAGAACTTTGTCCCAAGGAAAGGCAAACGCAGCTTTTTATAAGCTGGACGCAACGACGAACGTCAGAACGCGATATGGTTTTTAAACACTTGGATTCGTCTAGGACAGGGCGCGAAAAATCGCCATTGTCACATCTCGGGTCTCATTCAAGGTTGAGATGGTTCGTAGGGCCGGTCTCGATAACCTCTTTCAATGAGTAGCAGGGCAAGCTGCGGCGTTTCAGTAGATTCGAGGCAACGTGGATCGCCTAGCCCAGCGAAACCTGGGGTAGGCAGTTTCAAGAGCTTGGCTGGCCAGGATCTGATCTGGTCAAGGCGTCACATTGCATCGACCAGTTTTACCATACCTAATACTCGAGGGAGGGTGCCCAGCGGAATTTTCTACACTATCAGTTTATGGCAAGGATAACACCCATTTACTGAGTCCTACTGAGTGTATTCAATGCGCACTACGTGTCTGAATATGACAATGCCAAAAGGAGTTGAGTTTTTCTACTAAGCGCAAGGGGAGCGGTGCCAAGTCTGGAGTTTTCTATAGCCCAACTACCTAGCTGCGCTGCGCCTCTAAAGACTCGGGATTTTTATCTCGATTGTTATTTTCGTGCAGTATGAACTACTAGGACCAGAGTTACCTCAATATCAGCTTACTTTAACCTTTTAGCCTCGATAGATTGAATTCTTGCATAGTATAGCAGTGCCTACAGATAGTAACCTTACTAGCAACCAGGACAACGAGAGTGCTTAGATGATCGTCAAACCCTTCAGGTTTCACACGAACCCCCTACGGAAATATCCACCAGAGTGTAACGGCGCTTCAATTAATTTGGGGCCAGTCCCCGTCCTCTGCCCGTCTACGGTATTTATTTTACTAGTCGTGTGAAAATCGCCAAGACTTTCTCATCCACATAAGTAGATACCGGTACCCTGGTTTTATTCGTGGATCTTCGGTGCTGATCTGTAAATCCAGCAATGGTGGTCGATGCAGCTCTCTAACGCTTACGCAAATCTGTAACTAGGGGCCCCAGTACTACCCCGGCAACCAAGGTGGAGGTAGTTAACTACATATGGACTAAGCTACCTACTTGCGGCTGGCGCCTTGTGCAGACCGTCATGGTCGCAAGCCCTACTCTTCGAAATCGATCATGTTGGGCGTTTATTTTATATAGACACCCTGAAAAGCGACTTATAGCAAGGGCTTGAATGAAAAGCCTCTCTTGGATTTACATACTGTACAGTATGTTGAGCTCGGGCAATGCTGATGCATATTGCACATCTACTAGTAAACACACTGTTTCATTTTTCCATTTCCCAATCACGTTACATGGTCGGGAAGTGGGATATGAGACAGACCGTCTTTTTACTAGCAGGTTGCTACCTGTGTCCCTGGCGTTATGATAAGGTTCTTTCGTCTTATTCCCCAATACCTATTCGATTCATAGTGTATTGTTAACTAAACGTAACAAGGATAAGGTGTTACTGATACTAGTATTGCCTTTGTATCATCTCCAAGAGGTAGGTATTAATTACACCCCACGTAGTGTACAAGGTCATAGTCAGCCATTAAACTTCCCGTGGCCTAAGCTAGACTTTTTCGCAGTGCAGGATCGGACATCACAGATCTAAGACAGTTTAAGCTTGTACACATCTGCTTCAGGAGATAGATGGCGACGTCTAGTCCGTCTTTGCCTCTCACTCATCAGGTTCCGGTTGGGCCAAATATCGGGGCCGAAAATCTACGACAACTAACCGACCAAGGATTTAGTGGTATGCATGTTCCATTTGCATACAATTTTCTTGTCTTATCTTATTGCACTAAATATATATATAACATGATGTTGTAGACCTCTCACAATTTCAACTGTCTTAGACCCTGAGATTCCTACTATAGTGCTCAAGTGAGTCAGAAGCCTAGAATTTTGTGAGACCAGCCTTTGCTGAAAAGGGTGAAGAAGGCCAACTGAAAGTCAAACCAGCAGCAATAATTTTTTCATGAACCTCGCTTCTTTGTCTCAAAAGTAAAAGTTGAAAACTCTACCATGTAGATTAGTATATTGCACTACTAGATTGATCTGGACATCCGTCCGGGCGGTGTCCTTTTGACATATACTACCTACAGTACGTAGTAGATAATAGCCTCCCCCTACACTGTACTAGGTATACTTGTGTGCTGTAGGCTAGTGTACCTAATACCTAAGATTGCCGTTTTAGGAAAGAAAGTATGCACCACACTACAATGTCTCTAGTTGCGTTGCGTTATTAGAGCTGTTACTGTAGCCGTTGGGAGCGTACTGGTAGTATTAATGTTGTAAAGGCAATGGAGTATGTAACATAGAGAATCCACTAGGAGGAGTAATAAAGTCACCCCCTCGTGCCTGCCTAACATTACCGGCAAACTCCTAGTGTGCCTCAACCATTTAACTACATACCTCCTTAGGTACATGGGCTTAGGAGGTACCTGTAAGTACCTAAGTAAGTACCTGAGTCCATACATAGGTACCGTGGCTAGCATACTGTATCCGAAAATTTACTAAAACTTTTCAGAAGGCATTGAAAGACAGCTGACAAGCACACACACACACACGCACACCATACATTGGACAGGCATCGGCCCGTATGTATGCGGCAGCCCCCATTTTTTGAATCGGCCATGATGAGTGCGCTCACTTCAAGGCCCGTATGCCCATCCTGTTTATTCACCATAACGACACGGCTACTCTCCCAAAACGCACGCCCATCATGGACCGCTCAGCGACTTTTCTCCGGACGGGTGAAGGCGAGCCCTTCGCGCATGGTGCTCTCAGATCGTGTTGCACGCATCCCGAAACCAGACACAGATAGCCGTGATAGCAAAAGACCTCGTCGGAGATCTGAGGGTCCTTTCGGCGGCATGAACCAGACATTTGCGCGGGTACGAGAAGACATTCCTAGACAATCTTACCGCAGCCCTCGTCACAACGACAAGGTCCAAAATGATAGAGGACGGACGGACGGTCGGCGCGTAAAGGCCATGAAGATGCAGAGCTCTCTCGCATCCATACCGTACGGGCGGAGAACACGAACAAAGGCGAGCATCGCCGAATTAGAATCTTTCGAGCAACTCGATCTCTTGCCCACACTCAAATCCGCTATCTCAGACGAAGTGCTGAAGGGACTAGTAGATATCAAGCCCACACCTGTGCAGCGATTGGCAATACCAGCATTATTAGGCCAGGAGATAGGTCGCCGCAGATCGACGGCAGGGATCTCCAGTTCTGGAAGGCAGGAATTCCTTTTGGCCGCTGAAACTGGTTCGGGAAAGACGCTTGCCTACCTTCTACCCGTAGTTAATGCGCTGAAGAAGGCAGAACTTGCTGACCCCGAGGTTATCGCCTACCGCGAGGCTTTTGAAAAGCAAATGGCGGCGATGAAAAAGCCTGGATATGAAGGACCCCGGGAATTTGAGCCCCATCCTACTACAGCACGCCCTAGGGTTGTCGTTCTTGTTCCTACGGCTGAGCTCGTTGACCAAATCGGGGCCATCGCCAAGTCTCTTTCACATGTAGTCAAATTCAAGGCCTCTCTATTTTCGGCCAACGTGTCTGCCAAAGTTATACATAATTCCATGTACTCACCTAGAGGCATCGATCTTATAGTTGCTACACCGCATCTTATCGCATCTATGGCCGATTCAGACCCTAATATTCTGTCCCGAATCAGCCATCTAGTCATCGATGAGGCGGACTCGCTCTTGGACCGCAGCTTTTCACTAGTAACGACGTCTATTCTGGATCGCGCATTACCCTCCCTCCGACAACTTATTCTCTGCTCCGCTACCATACCCAAGCGACTGGATAATTATCTTGCGAAGGAATTTCCGAGCATGACCCGGATCACAACACCAAATCTGCATGCAATTCCTCGTCGTGTGCAGCTTGGTGTGATTGATGTGTCAAAAGATCCGTATCGCAACAACAAAAATCTAGCTTGTGCTGACGCTATCTGGTCCATTGGCAAGGATGCCGCTCGTCACGAAGGAACCGTACCCGGCGAGATTGAAATCAAACGTATCATGGTATTTGTGAATGAGAGAGAGAAGACTCAAGAGGTTGCCGAATACCTCATCTCCAAAGGCATTGATGCCGTAGCACTTCATCGTGACACCGAAGAGCAGCGCCAGTCCGAGATGCTAGATTCATTTACGTCTTCCGAACCCATGACGACTAAACTTGCAGATTCTTCAGAGCCGGCCACCGGACGAAGTAGAAGGTCACTCCCAAACACCAAAGTTATTGTCGCCACTGATCTCGCTTCTCGAGGCATCGACACGCTAGCGGTTCGGCATGTCATATTGTATGATGTACCGCACACGACCATTGATTTTATCCACCGTCTGGGTCGCGCCGGGCGCATGGGCAGGCGAGGGCGCGGCGTTGTATTAGTAGGTAAGGATGACCGGCGCGATATCGTCGCCGAGGTCAGAGAAAGCATGTATATGGGCCAGGCGCTGATTTAATATCTATTTATTTATTATAATCTTGGCCTAGAGTTCTACTCGCTCTTCTTAGGAGATTCAACCCTGTATATCTCTTTATAAAATTATCTACTTCTACTTTTGCTCGCGAACTAGATGTATTCAACTCGCTGCCTATTTCAACGTTGAGTTTGTCGGCATCCCTCGTACTAGAGCCGTGGCCATCAAGAAGGGGCGTCTTCTGACTACTTTTCTTCGAATTATAATTTACTATAAAGCTCCGTCTCCGCGTCAAACTCATATTGAGCTCGTAGGCGGTTAAATCCCGTGGCTATGATAGACTGGCGTGTAGATTAGTGGTTTTAGGATTGTGTGCATTTATATGTTCTTTATTGAAGTGAGTCAAGGGTTCCTGGTAATCATTATCGTATGGTCTACCGATAATAACAATGGTAACCCCTTATATATCTCTCCTATCATTTACCTATAGGCTTTTAAGGCACCTGAACTACAACAATCAACAATGACGCCCTCTCCTCGTATGGACCCCTTGGACTCTTATCCATTGGTCTTGATCTCACATGGTACATATCACTGTTATACCCAAGCCAAAGCTAGTAGCACATCAACACGACAAATTTACATAACCTCCTTCCTCTATTTATACATGTTAGATTGCCATTGGATACGAAGATGGCGTTCGTTTACCCGCGGTATAGTAAGTAGGTGCCTCGGCGACTGCTTGGGTAGTGTCATAAGATCTAGCGTTGGCTGGCGCCTAGTAAGCATTGACTCTAGCTGATTGCCTATATCTATATTTTGACGGCCATCGTTGTATGCAGTTTTGAAAGGTTGCTTACCGACCCCATAAAATATTTTGAACCTTTTATTGGAAACCCGCCCTTCCTATAACCATAGCCCCTTTCCTTTGCACCGATTGCAGGAGAGGTGGCGACGATATTCACGAATAGCAGGAATAACCCAAGTACCCCCCAAAGGTCCGGGACGGTGCTTGTCCACACACACAGGCCCTGAGCTACGATATAACAGAGTATCGGTATCCAAGACGTCTGATAGTGAAGGACTAGGACATACGTCGCAAGTACACTGGCCAAATGTGGAACCCACAGATTGCCCACCCAAGCTGGCGAGGCCTGAAACTTATCCAACGCCCCTAACGCAAGTTCTTGGGTGGCGAAAAGATGGAGATTGGGTCCGCTAAGCCTTTCGGCGGATTCCAGCTTGGAAACTCGAAGACCGATCCTTTTCGCCTAAGGGTGAATGATGGAGAGTCTCGATTGCCTGACGAACTGACGTAGTCGGTCAAAATGCTTTGTGCTCACTGGGCAGTCATCGACTCTTTCTACCCACCCCCGTGCGTCGTTTGCGAGGTGTCTAAGGGATGATTCAAGGGGCGGTAGAGCGATCTTGGCAATGAGATCGCTAGGACACGCGTTGATTATTTGGCGTACTGTCCAGAGAGCTGTCTCGCACTTTTCTAGGAGCCACTCAAGCTCATCATCTGTTGGTTGTGAAGACATGGCCCCCGATTCCGTTTTCCGTTATTGACGTCGAGCCCATAGCCTTTAAGCCTTTAGCCTTGATCCCATTGTTCTTCATTTGAGGAGTGAATGTGAGTTTCTTTGTTGGGTTTCCTCCGATACCCTCGTGCCTTGTCCGCCCTTGTATTCTTTTTTATCTTCCTTCTATGTCTGCCGTGCCTTAACTCATACCAATGATTTAACTAGTCACGGAAACTTGATACAGTGCGATAATTGACAAGCCCGTCTGCCCACATGTATCACTATCATGCCAATTATTCAAGCGACAACCCTGATCACAACGGAATAAGAAGAACAGGCAGATTGCCGAGCACTAAGGAACCTGCACTGTGATCTATAGTCGTGACTACACTAACCCGTGCTCTGCCCGTGGGATGAAGCCACCGGAGCTCGAGAACGCTCGATAGATATGATCTGATCATTAGTGTAATGATAGTGGTCCAGCCGTCATCCTTGCAGAGCCGTCAGAATCTATCATTCTTGCTCTTGATTCAAGCCTAGGGTTATGCTAACTACCAATGTATACATGCATGAACATTAGCCTAGATTGGACACGTAGGAGGGAGGGGGAGAATGTGATGAGCAATAGCCGCTTGCTTGACACATTATGCAAGGGAGGACTCGATAACGGCACTACCTCTATATACGCCCCCCCCCGGTGTCTACAGCATTTCCTCAGGAATCGTTGCGGCTGTGATGTTGTGCATGAGCGCCCGATCTGATATGTGATATATCAATTTATTACATGCGTTAGCAGAGTGTAACAAGCTGACGTCAGTACTGTACAGTCGTCATGAATCGCCTTGTGGGCCTGCTATACACCGCCTGATGCAATTTGGCCAACCACGAGGGCTCTAATCCTCCTGGCAGCTGAAAGTTGTCTTTGGTGGAAACTCGCGATTCGACTCGACATACCAATAAGATATCTACTATGTAAGGTGTTGATGGGCTAACATTACCCCAGGAGAAGAAGTGGAGAAATTCTGCTGGTGAGGTATCGATGCTTAGCCAAGGTACAAATCGACAAAATCTTCCAACACTAACACGCGATCAGGTCGTCCATACTACGCTGGAGGCCGAATACGGTCGACGTTAGTAAGTTAGTCCACTAGGTAGTCGAACGGCCGAGTCACCCCAGATATCTCCCTTATTCTACTCTCTTCCACAAGAAGGGAACGCCACCGCACACATCAGAATCCCGCTAAAGGGCGACTTGAGCGGCACGTGAGTTGATCGGCCTTCGGTAGTGGGCTTCTGTGGCCCACGCGCCCTTAGCGCGCTGTTTAGGATACGACCCTCACTAACAACTTGTCCCTTCTCGCGGAGGAGAGGGTGGGGTGTAGTAAGTCGAAACCTGCCTCTTGCCTACTATTCTTTCAACTACTAGTTGATCGTATGGATCTCATCACCTTTCTTTGAGTACACTTAGTTCGGCGCCATGTTACCATGAGACGCGATAAGATAAGAGTAGAGGCTTTATGTAAGTACCTAGGTAGATTTAGATGAGTAGAAAGCTATTGTCGATGAGTGGTTTAAAGAAGCAAAGTGGCCCATCCATAAGCCCAAGGTACCAGGAATTTTGCAGGCGGCAGAGAAGGTGAACCCGAATATCAAATCCTGGGGTATTATGGGGGTATTGCTGGGGTGGCAAGATGGCTAGCCTGGTCGCTGGTGATGAACCGGGGTTGTTCAAGGTTGCAGTCCAAACATCCCCAGCTCAAATCGATGTAGAAGACGGTGCTCGAGTGAAGATTCCCACTATCTTGCTTGCGTCCAACGGCGAGTCAGCGGAGAGTGTGGGGGCGTATAAGGAGAGCCTCACTGTGCCTAACTACGTCGAGAGGTTTGACGAGGTTCATGGCTGGATGAGTGCCCGTGCCGACCTTAAGATTGGCAGAGTGAAGGCCGGATACGAGAGGGGATATCAGCTTGCGCTCCAGTTCTTCCACCGGCATCTGTGGTAGGTGGTTTCAAGCTTTGTCCCGATCATTCGCCTATATGTGATAAACGCGCCAGGGACCGAAGCTGGTTATGGTTAAAGCTTCGGATACAAAGCTACTGTAGAATATGATGATCTCTCGAATTGATATATACTCCACCAATAGTAACCTGATACCGTGCGGATCGACCGATGGAAAAGGGATGGAAGGACGCTCGCTCTCAATAAAACAACAAATACTGAATATAATGTTAGATGGTCTTTCTGAAAGTTCGGGGTAATTCACACATTCATGACAGCTTCATGGATTAGTATGACATATATAATGTCTCGACCGTATTTGGCTGGAATCTCTGAATTATGCCTAAGATGACCTAAAATGACCTGGCTTGTTTACAGACGGCGCCAAAGGAAATAATTTGACAGCCATTGTCAGCCCCCCTGGATGGAAGCTCATTATATCTGTCCTGGTATGAATGCATTCAGAATGCCTATCGTCTATCGGACACGATGATGGTTTTGTCTGCCGCGTTGCCCAGTGGGAATTGCACTGAGATTAAAAAAATAAGAGCCAAGGTAGATGATAGAACGTCGAGAGAGGTTATGTTGTGGCTGATAAAAGCCGGCCAAGTCGGTCAAGCCTCTAGGAGGGGCGTTAAGAGAGCTAGCATCTGTTATGCTTACCATACCGAAGTCCTAGCACTGATAATAGCAAGCAGATATTTTCATACCTACTTACCTACCTACCTACCTTTCTGTATAAACGGTTATAGTAGCGGTTCTATATCTGGTGTAGTAACCTCAATGCACGTGCTTGTGGGAGGTAGACATGTAGTATAGTGTATACAATGATGGTATCGGGTACCTACCTAGGTAATGCTCGAAACCTAATACCTCTTGGAAGTGGATAAGGTAGGCACATATGCCTTATGTACTTAAGTAGGTATGCAAGTACATAGTACCCAGGTTAGGTGGGTACAGCCACCAAACACGCTTGTGTGTAGCTTCGACGCGTCGAGATACATAATAGAGCTATGGGTTATCTGTTTAGGTACCTTAGGTAGAGGTACCTACCCGTGTCCTCAGCCCCCACCATCCACCCCAGTTGCATTCTCTCCTCTCCCACGTCTTTTATGTATTCCTACTCGGCGCAGTCACAGCACAACATCTACATCAAACTCTAGTATTGCAAGAATTGCCTAGGTACCGCACCAACTAACATTGTGTCGAATCTTTGAAGCCTTTAATCTCCTTCCCAGGCTAGAGCATTGTGTTTCGCCATGCCGCGGCCTCCAGTGTCTCGACCCGCGTGGACGCGCCCAGCCAAAGCAACACACCCCATTGCCGCGTCTGCGCCAGTGGCAGCACCCGAACCTGCGCCTCAAGGTAGTAACCCAAGCTCTGACATTTACGATGTGAGCGACCCTGAGAAAGAAAGAGCCGCGGCGAGACGCAGATCCCTGCGCGATAGCACATCAACGCGCAACCAGACCACTTCTACTACAGAAACGATGCAGCAACAGAAGACTTTAGAGAGAGCGAAACGAAGGCGCGATGCTGCCATGGAAAGGCTTGGTAATATCACATCAACTGCCAACTCGGACGAAGAAGAGGAAGAGGCTGTCGGTAGCTCAAATGGTTGTATCGGACCAAGCCAGCGCGTAACGGCGACGCCCTCGCGCAGCAGACCTACCGATCTATCTGGGTTAGACCTCGACGACTCCATGTTCGACGATCTCAATACCACCATAGATACAGTGGGCCATGCAAGTGCCCAGCGATCTGCTGAAACATCGACCCTGTCTATTTCTCAGTTTAGACGACGACCACGAGCTGGGAGTTTCCTTAGTCGTGATGATGGACCTATTCGTCCCAGTAGTAGGACAGGCCCCAACACTCCTGCCTTTAGCTCCACTCTCAATTTTGGAGTATTCAAAAGAAGAGCACGAGAGCCCAGTATTCTGAGTACTGCCCAGAAGCCAAGACCGCGACGTCCCGAACCTGAGCAGGACTCGGATGATGATGATGAAGGGGAAGAAGGAATTGATAAACATGAGGTTGCGCCTGAGGCTGAATCAACTCCTCTACGGCGTTCTAAGAGAGGCCCTGAGGGAGTGGCGCCTGTGCAACCAACGACTTCAAGTGTAGAGTGGCGTAAGAGAAAATCTACGGAAGGTCACCAACGACGTCTTCGATCGTCTCCTTTTGAAGTCCATGACGACGTTCGACAGTCAATTGAACAGCCAGATTCAGACGAAGAGTCTCCCCTGTCATCACCACCATCTCTGCCACGACATGAACCATCAACACCCATTGCACCTCCAATGGACCCGGAACTAATGGCGCCTCCTCTCAGTAGCGACTCCTCAGAAAGCGATGAGGATCTTTGGCCCCCTATAAAGTCTATCCCGAAAGCACGCACGCGACAGCTAGCATCAGTACTACGGCGAACACCCGGTCAAGATGATGTCTCGGATATCTCATCACCCCCGTCACTTACACACTCTCCTAATTATGCCCACTCATCTTCACCGGCCCCCACACGAGCCGCCAAGTCAAAACGCAAAGCAGTATCTAAGCCACCACGTAAAGTGACCACAGCTGATCTTACTGGATTGCTACCACGTCGCCGGCAAAGGGGCGCTGGAGACAATCCTTTCGGCATAGATGAGGATGAGTCAGAACCCGAGGTGGATATTTCTGGTCTGGGTGAGGGCGACGACGAGCTTGCGCATTTAGATGTCCGGATGAGACGACGGCCGACATCTCGAGTTAATATTCAGAATCAAGTTACGGCAAAACCACGCGCGCCAACGCGCGGCAGGGATAAAGCAACTCTTGGCCCAAAGAAGCGTATTTCAAGGACATACGGCCGATTATCAGACAAGGAGAACTTTGAAGAGGAAGAAAATGATGAGGGTAACGATGATAGCAATTCCATCTCCAATCCGGAGCAGGAGAGTAGCCAGACGCTGGCGGAGAGGATGGGCGAAGAGCTAAAAACTGCAGTGCGCAAGTTTCGGGAGGTGGACGAGTGGGAGCTCTCGTTCGAAGAGAGGACACGAAGTAGTTCACCGTTGGATGCTCGATAATTGACGTTTGGAATAGCATTGAGAGGCTCGACTGGTGATAAAGGGGGACGGGAGAGGGTGGATGGTCTCGTTTGAGTCATGACGATGATAATGATGATGAGGTTCTATACGTCTTTATCAGGGTATTAGCTGTTTAAATCCTCAGCGAGGCGTGGGGTCGGGATTACAGGGAGGGCTACGTACCAAACATGTCCTGGAACTCTACGACTTATTTACTAGCTATTGCTCGATACCACCAAGGCCTTTCTCGATATCTCATGTTCTGTTTTGTACATTCATCTGCTCACGATACATACCACGTTCCAACCAGATGAAGCCTCCGTGATTGGGTCACCTGCATGTATGCGACTACCCACGCACCAAACAGCGTTCCATAGCAAATGCATTTAGAATATGTTTACCAAGTTCCCGTTCGGTTGTCACTCTATTCCCTGGAGCCAACCTTATCTAGCTTGGAAAATGAAGGGCCCTCGAGGTTCTATGATATGAGTGAAACACTCTCAAGGGTCTGGCTGATGGTGGGGAGAATATCAGCAATACGGTTCGCATCTCGCAAGGCAATCGTGATTCCATCAGGCCGTAGGCCGGATATCAGGAGTGCCTAGGGATAAGGAAGGAGGATTAGCGTCGCCATTATACATCAACATCACTATATACAGAAATAGAATACGTATGGACGCAAACCGACAGAGTCGCGCGGACAATACCTAGAACTCACCTGTTTGACTTCGTTAAAGTTAGCTTCCTTGACCACATACTCCCGCGTGACGACTTCGGAGGCGAAATTAACGTAGATCCTTGTGTCTCGTATGCGACAGACGACGTTGTCGAGGCGCATGTACAGTCGGCATAATAACAGCATCCGCTCGTCGTGGACGCGTAGCTTTACGCTCATGATCGATATCCCGTTATCGTCCAGCTCACTCTCGTACAGCATGACATCGTCGAAAAATTGAATGGGATCGCGCCGTTTGAGAAGCTCGAAGGGAATCGGTTCGTCGGTAGGGGCAAATTCCCGTGTCCCTCTCGTACCGGCGTCCGTGTCCACAACCCCTTGCCCGTGGACGACGGTCCCTTTGTACGTGGTGCTGTAGCTCCAGTCAAACGGGCGCACGATCTCGCGGATGCCGGCGCTCGTCTGCTCGCGGCTGGCGCTCCACTCGCTGGCGTACGCGACACGCAACATGTTGTCACCCGTCTTGTCGACGGCATCAAGGGCGTCGCGGGCGTTAAACTCGATCCGCCACCCCGTCGGCGCATGCGTGATGCTCACAAGGTTGTCACCAAAGATCATCTCCGGCACCGGGATCTTGATGTCCTTCTCCATCGCCTCGATCGGGCCGGCTTTAGAGATAGGCAGCTTGCGACTAGTTATCACGAACGAGCCCTGCCTGTGCTTGTTCGTCGCTGCGGCCAGGTACTCGGGGCTCGTCCATGGTTCGTTCATCGAGTCGATGGGGTTTCTGTGCGTAAGCGGCCATCCTATCGGCGGGGCAGCCATGATATGTATGTGTTGGGGATGTGCAGCTTCCAGCCGGATTCGTAGGAGAACTTGGGCGCAATGGCTGCAAGGCGGTTTACGTCAAGGTGGTTTACTTGGGAGCGTTGTGTCGAGGCGACTTTCCAAGTATGAACGAGGGCTAGATTCAAGAGAGAGGAGTTAATTCGAAGCCATCCAAGTAAGAAAGTAGCTCGAAAGCAGCTAGAAGGTAGACAAGCTGAGGTATCCACATGTAGTGCTACAGATGTTGGAAGGGAGGGGCACCGCGGGGAGCCTTGATGTTGTTGGGTTCAAATGCGCCCGTCCACGTTCCTGGGTAAACCTACATACTTGCTTACATGCTGCCATTATCTGCCTTGGAGGGTGTGGTTACATAGAAAACTCGTTCTAAAATAAAATAACTTGAATGAAAAATTTTTCTGTTTTTTTAACGAGACTGGAAAGTATCTAGGCTGTGTAATATTATAATATATGTGATCTTGGCTTTTTCTCTACCTACCTAGGTACTTACTACCTAATTAGTCAGACGCGACGATGGATCTGATACCTCAGTGCCCTGGCGGGCGAATCTTTCCCAGGATAACAAGACAAGAAAGAAACAATACCTCCGTCTACAAGATGAAGGCACATGGTGCCATTCTTTTTCTAATAAGCACGGCTGTTGCGCTCGCCGTTCGGAAAAATATCATCATCGACACTGATCTCTTCAGTGATGTCGAGTAAGCGCTTTGGTGAGATCTCTCTTGACGTCTTAGGTTCGTTGCTTACGAAGCGAATAGCGACGCAGGCGCCTTGCTCATTGCAGCGACATCACCCCATGCGAATTTGCTAGCTGTTAATATCAATTACCCGTCGACTTTCTCGGCCGTTGCAGCATCGGCCATCCTAGCACACTACAACCGCTCTGAAGTTCCGATTGGAATTCGACGTCCGCTCACCAACGCCACGTTTTTCGATAGCTGGTTTTACGAGTTGGGCGAGTATGCTAGTAAGATTGCCTTTCACTGGTCTGGTGGCAGTCTACTCTGGGGTCATGCTGAAGAAGCATGGGACCCTGTTGCTCTGTATCGAAAGGTGCTAGCCGAGGCCGAGGATGCCGCTGTGACGATTGCATCGATTGGATTTCTCGAAAACGTAAGTCACAGAGGAATGTGTTCTGTGGCCTCACTTCTCTAACGCCGAGAGAAAGCTCTCAGGATTATTAAACTCGACGCCTGATTCCTATTCTAACCTTGGCGGTCGTGAGCTCGTCGCACGTAAAGTTTCCGAGCTAGTTATTATGGGCGGCAATTATCCATCCGGTCATGAATTCAACTTCTGGGGTTCCAATGCTAGTATTACGGCACATGTAGTTAATACATGGGAGGGACGGATGGTTTTTGTCGGCGACGACGTTGGAAAAAATGTCAGGTCGGGGGGGAAGCTCATGTCCAGAGGGCCCAACTCGGACCCGGTGCGGATGGCGTACGTATACTACTCATATTACACGCCACGGCCTTCGTGGGATCCTCTGACGATTCTGTATGCCATAAATGGGCTGGGAGCTTTATTTGGGTTTGGCAATGAATATGGATACAATTATGTGGAGGCTGACGGAACAAATCGATGGGTTTGGGATAAGGGAGTACGGAACCAGTTCTTCTTAAGGCTAGAGGTTGATGAAGAAACGGCCGCCGCAGAGCTAGATCGGTTGTTTCTCCAAGGAGCATTATCGGTCATACAACAAAACAAAGTGAGACAGCCACATGGTATTCCCACGGAACCACCACACGACGAATTATAATAATCACAAGGGACTCGAATCTAAAACTTTAACTTCCCCTATACCTGCCTCGTTTTGTCTGGGAAAACCCGCATCAATTGTTTCTCCAAGATCGTCGTCAGAAAATGTATATAGCGGGGACTAGTAATAAACAGCCCTTCTATAAGTACTATTCGCTAGACCTGAAGCTAACGCACAAAACCGCGCCTACATAGTAGTTCCATCTATAAATAAATAACTATAATATTAATATTCGTAACGTGGTCCTTTTTTCCCTCTCTTTTTCTAACATTACGGTCAATGAGTAGTTTAGTGAGTGATGACTGAATCAGCAAATCTGGGGTGTTGTATAATATGTGTTGCCTTGAATGCCCTCGTATACCTAGGTATACCTAAGTACGCGAGGCCTCCTGAAGTAAAGAGAGGTGAGGGGGAATATGAATGCGAAAGCGAATCGAATCAAATCCATATGTAGTAAGATACCTAGGCTCAATCTACCTGTCTGCGCAATGCTGTGCCATCGCGAATTAGACTAGTTGCGGCTTCTTAAAAAGCTTGTTTGGGGCTTAGGTCAGCTTAATTTCAATGTCCAATCATAGGCTGTCAGCAAACCCAACCTCGCTTTCGCTTTCGTCAAAATAACTCTTTCGGGGTGCCTTTCGGGTCCTAGGACCCCGATATCTGGATCTTACTGGGTCTCGTTGGGGCGCCTCATAGGGTCGTCGACTACACTAGTTACGCAGCAAAGCCTCCCCAGGAGTCCTTTAGGTGAGTACACGTTACGTTAGAGTAAGAGCAAGGCTCTGGTAAGATAGCCGTAGGTATGCCTTAATATTATTATATATAAGTCACGGTCAAGATCTATGTAAGCATGCTTTGTCTTGGCTTAAACGGCAGTTCATCGACATTGACATCAACCTCACCATCGCCAACACCGCGAATAGTCGCTTCTTTGTAGCCAGCTTCTCTCCTATATCTCATATTCTCGAGAAAACCTCAGGTTCGACGAGGAATTTATTCATCGGCCATTGACGCATATCATATAACCTTTCTTCCACGGCATCACAACTACCACGCTCGCCCATATGGAATTAACCGTACGCAACGACATTTCTGTAGCACAGATTGTGCTTTTCCTTCCCTTCCTCGCCGTTGCCATTCTCCTTTGTGTACGACACGGGTTCGGGTCAAACGCAGGATGGCTTTTCTTAACCATATTTTCGCTCCTACGCATCGTCGGCGCCGCCCTACAGCTCGCAGCTACAGCCCAGCCCAATAACATTGGCTTATTCTTCGGTGCTTTGACTCTACAAAGTATTGGGCTGTCGAACTTTATAATTGTGTTGCTAGCCCTCATAAACCGAGCACTTGGGAGTATGGAGAAGGGCCGAAATGCCATCGTAAACCCGCGGGTCCTTTACTGGGCACAGTTGCTCGTATTCGTGGGTGTAATTCTCGGTTCCATTGGCGGATCTAGCTCGGGTAGCCACTACGCAGAAACGGGGGAATACAAACCGTCGTCCTTGACGCAGGCTAGTATCTCCCTTACAATAGCGGGATTCGCGCTCCTCGCCATCGCGACAATCACGATCGGGCTAAACGTCTCACACGCTGATCCTGGTGAGAAGCGCGTTGTCCTAGCCGTAGCTCTTTCACTGCCCTTCCTCCTGGTTCGCGTCATCTACTCGGCCGTCGGTACTTTCAACAGACATTCTGCCTTCAATAGTGTGTCAGGCAACGTCTATGTCTTTTTAGGAACCGCTGTCATCCCGGAGATTATCATCGTACTTATTATTGAAGCCATTGGCCTGACACTCCAAATTCGGCCAAAAACCAATAATCCCAGCTCACAACCACACTTAGTACGCCTGTTTAACTATCTGAGAGGACGCCGCGGTGGTTATGAAATGGAGCGCTTGAGCCAGAGCGAACACCGAAATAGTGGTGTTTTTAGCGAGCGCATAAACTTGAACAATCGATAAGCTGAGTAACATATTGGATGAATCCCAATGTCTCCTGCTTGTTTGCGTATAGGCTTGCCAATCGTTCTCTTCAAGTTAGTTTAAGTTGGAATAAATGACATATCAAGACTCATAAAATGGACTATTAGGATGCTGAGGACAAATAACCAAGATAACTTGACTGGGTACCCTAGTCCCTGGGTACGGGTAGATAGATAAGGCGGGGTGAGAGGTAACTTTGGTGGTGGGGTAGATATGCAACTTTTGTTACCGGAAGATCCAATCTCTTTTAAAGTTGATTTAACAACCCCGTTTCCTCCTCTTAACTCAACTACGAGAGTGTTGAGTCCAAGTCATGCCGGTATAGACGATGCATTTCCTAGGCACGCAATATATAAATCGCTACTAACATATTGAAAGCTCATCATAGTGACTGGCTTCCCCACGTCCGGCAAGTCTACACGCGCCGGACAACTGCACACTTATCTTTCCGAACGCATAAAAAATGCAACCCCGAGCGGTGCGGCGCCCAAGTATCGCCTTCACTTGATATCCGACCAAACACTCTCCATATCTCGATCTGTGTACGACCTATCCGCTCTCCCAGCCCATACCCGATCCGCAAATGCCTCCGAAAAAGACGCCCGTGCCGCCATATACGGCGCCGTCAAGCGTGTCCTCAGCGACAAGGACATTGTGATCCTCGACGGGCTAAACTATATTAAAGGGTGGAGATACCAGCTGTTCTGCGAGTCAAAGGCTGTACGCACACCTAGCTGCATACTGCAGATCGGATGCTCGAAAGAGAAATCCCGCGAGGTCAACGAAGTGCGCCTGAGTAGTGAAGCCGCTGGTGCGCAGGATGCGCGGAAGTTGGGGAATGACGTCGACGATGCCGAAGGGGCATACGATCCGGCCAATTGGGAGAATTTGGTGTTTCGCTACGAAGAACCAAATCCTATGACTAGGTGGGACAGCCCACTCTTCACACTTATATGGGGGGATGGAGAGGAGCAGACGAGGCAGGTGTTTGACAACTTGTGGGAAGCCGTTGCGGGAGAGACCCGGAAGGTTGTCAAGCCCAACCAGGCGACTGTTCAAAGGAGCCGAGATGCCGATGGTGATTATCTGTATGTGCTCGATCGTGAAACACAGGATATCGTCAAACGTATCCTAGAACAGCAGAGTGACGAAGGAGGGGGTGATGCCATAATACCACGAGGAAGTGGGCAGGGCGGGGAAGATTTGGTGGTTGAACTCCCCGCCAGCAGAAAAATCGGCCTGCCTCAGCTGCAAAGGTTACGAAGAGCCTTCATGGGCCTGAATAGGGGTGGCATCGGCCTTGAGGGCATTGGTAATATGGGCCCGTCAAGGATACGTGAAAGTTTCGTCGGTTACTTGAACGATAGCTTTAAGAAGGACGCATGATATTTTGTCTCGCCTCAAATGGGCGTCTTTCTCTTTATAAGTGTCTCAACCTTTTTTTTTTAACATAGATACCCTGTGCTTCTTACTTCCCATATTGCGAAAATATAGGATCTGTACTTCGTATAACGTGGTTTATAAGCATGTTGCGCACTTTTTTACTTAACGCGTACACTATAATTTTGTTGCATAATAATTTTTTTAACTATAACATGTTAAAATTAAATAAAAAATAAAAAATAATTTTTATAATTTAAACTAATGCATATTACGAGCGGATTAACACATTTTTTATATATATAAAAAAACGTTTATACACGCATTATAACTTTGTAAAAAAAAACAGAAAAATTTTAACCTATTTTTATAGCAATTGTAATTATATAATAAAGTTAAAAACAATTTTTCCAATTTTTAGCTATTTTATTTAAGCATATATAAAAAACTAACGCATTTCCCATTTAACTTAGCCACCCCAAAATACATATAAAAAACGTTTATGCGCTTTTAAATAAATTAACTAATTTTAATTGTACGGACTAATAATTAGTATTTTTAAAATCCTTATTAAATAAAAATTCAAAAAACATTAATTATTAGTTTGTATAATTAAAATTAGTTAATTTATTTAAAAGCGCACGGACGTTTTTTATATGTATTTTAAGGTGGCCTATTTAATTAGGTAGCTAAATTAAGTAAAAAATACGTTATATGTTTTTTATTAATATAATAGTTTAATAATAGTTTATATATTATAATAAATAAATTAACGCTTTAATTTAAAATACTTTATAAACTAATTTTTTAATAAAAATATTTATAACGCATAAACTATTATTAAACTATTATATTAATAAAAGGCAATTAATATACGGGCATAAAAAATTGATATATAGGCATGACTTTATATAGGCATAACTTTTTTTTGCCTTTTTATTAGCTTAAAAATTAATTGTTAACATTGTTTATTACTTTTTAATTTTTTTTGCTATTTTTATTTTATTTTATTTATTACTTTTATATTATTATTTATATTATTTTTAATTTTTATAATACGTTTTTATTACATATTGTTTTAAAACTTTTTTTAATAACTAATACTATTTAATTACTTTTAAAAATATTTTTATATTATTAATAAAAGCAATTAATACATGGGCATAAAGAATTAATATATAAGCATAACCTTATATAAGTATAACTTTTTTCTGCTTTTTTATTAGCTTAAAAATTAATTGTTAACGTTGT
The DNA here is from genome assembly GCA_022495195.1 of Xylaria digitata. Taxonomy (NCBI): domain Eukaryota; kingdom Fungi; phylum Ascomycota; class Sordariomycetes; order Xylariales; family Xylariaceae; genus Xylaria; species Xylaria digitata. The sequence continues at coordinate 125,404 of MU377053.1, forward strand.
TTGTTACTTTTTTATTTTTTCTGCTATTTTTATTTTATTTTTTTTATTACTTTTATACTATTATTTATATTATTTTTAACTTTTATAATACGTTTTTATTACGCATTGTTTTAAAACTTTTTTTAATAACTAATATTATTTAACTATTTTTAAAAATGTTTTTATATTATTAATAAAAACGTATTTAAGCTTTTATATTTAATAATTTATTATATTGTTAAAAGCAGCAGCAAGTTATACAAACAATTATTGTTAATATATTGTTTAAAATTTTAAACAAAATATTTAAAGCTTTGTTTTAAAGCTTTAAAAAAAATACTTTTAATTTTTAGTTTAAAATATTAAGCTTTATTTAACTTTGCTTATTATTACTTCGATTGCTTTTAGCTTGTTATATAATTTATTTAATTTATGCTATTATTTTTATTTTATAAAGCTGTATTTTTTGCGAATTTTTTAGCTTTTTTAATGCTTATATTTTTAATAATAACAGCGTTTTTAAAAATCTTTTTGCTTTTTATTTACAGGTTTTAAATACTATTTTATATTTTTATAAATTTAAAAGCTTTTATAAACTATTATAGCAGCTTTATAATAATTATATAATATATTTAAATAATTTTACTAGCTTTAAAGTATAAACATAATATATAACAACTTTTATATTTAAACTTAAAAAAAAATTTAATAAATAAAAAAATATATTTTATAACTTTAATTAATTATTAAATTTATTTGCGATTTTAAGCTTTTTTATTATAACTAAAGTTAAATTTAAAAACGTTTTACAACTAGTTTAAAAGGTTGTTAAATATAATTAAGCAATTAATTTTAAGCTTGCTTGTTTATATAAGCGTGTATGTTATTAATAAAAACGTTAAAAGTTGTTACTACTAAATTTAAATAAATATAATTTTTTTTTGCTGTATTTATTATTACAAAATTAATAAAGCTTATTAGCTTAATTTTTACGTCGAGTAAAATTATATAACTATTTAATATATAACTGACTTTTATTTGCTTAATTAAATATTTTGTTATTTACTTATTAATTGTTTTTTTTTTAGCTTTAAAGCTATTTTAAACCTTTTTATTTTTAGCAATTTATTTTTTATTTTTAATACGCTATTTAAATTTATTAATATTGTTATTAAAAATTATAGCTTTAGTATTGTTAAAAAAACAAATATATATATAAAGAGCATTTAATTTAATATTTTGTTTTATATAATTAATATAAACAACTAAAAGCTTTTAAAAGCTAAAGCTTACGTTAATAAAAGTTTTATAAAACTAGCTATAAATAGTTAATTATTGCTAAATTTAACACATCCCACAAGCTAGTTTCGCACACAAGCAAGTTTCGCACTTTTCTTGGCGTACCCTGTAGGCCACTTTATATGCAGGGGTACTTACTCCCCTTTATTATAACTTCGCGAAAAAAGGTTGTACAATAAAATAATTAGTACTATTAGATTTGTAATAAAATAGCAAATCTAATAGTATTTTCTTTTATTTTCTAGCTATTTTATTTAAAGCGTTATTAAAAACTACGCTAAAATAATCCCTGTATTTTTAAAAACCTTAAATATATTAACAAATAAAATAGCTATAAAATAAATAAAAATAGTATTGAATTCCTCATTTTATAAGGAATCCAAATATACTAATTATTAGTTTATAGGACTTATATTGGTAAAGTTATTTAAAGGTAGGTGGAAGTACCCTTGTAAGCTATTTCTTATTACAGAGTACTGCCAAGATAAGTGGCCAATCCAAGTGGGAGATGCATTATGCAAAAAATGTAACTTTTATAAAAAAGCAAGAGCAGTAAAGCATAGGCTTTACAAACTGTTGCAACCTATTGAATTATTTAATAAGGCATAAAAGGTTATATTATTTGATTTTATTGTTAAGTTATCAAAATTTAAAAAAACTAATAACAAAAGTTAAATATAATTTAATTTTAATTATTATAAACAAACTTATAAAGTATAAACATTTTGTACTATATAAAAAATTAAGTATAGCAAGAAAACTTATGTATATAATATTGTAACATATTTTTAATAAATATAGCATTTTAAAAAAAGCTATTATTAATAAAAGCATTACTATAGCTTTTAAGTATTAGCAGTTATTAATAAAAGCTTTAAAAATTAAGCATTAATTATTTATAGCTTATTATTTATAAACAAATAAACAAACTAAAAAATTAAACTAAACGTTAAAATAATACTTGCAGTATTATTTTAATAAACAATAAAATAATTAAGTTAAATTATTATTTTTAATAAAGTTTGCATATAATAGCTTAAGCAATAAAAATATAAAAATATTATTATTTAAGGCAAACTATAAATTTAACCTAAAAAACAATTAAACATAAATTTTAAAAGCGATAGCACTAATAGCAAAAAATTAAACAAACAAACTTATTAAAATATAACAAAAATTTAAAAACAATTTAATATTTATTTAGCAATATATAAAAATATATTATAATAAATTAAAGTTGTTAAAGCTAACTTTAAAAAAAAAGAATAAAGTGTATTTTTTAAAAAAAAAATATTAAAATTAAACAATTTAGCAACAAATTAAACTATTTAAAATTAAAAAAATTATTTTAAAAACTAATTATTAATTATTATTATTTTATAAAATAAAAATATACTTAACGCATCCCCCAATTGACCGGATCACCCAATTGACCGGATTACTTTTTTTGCCATACAAATATTGTCCTTGCGTTATCATGTAATAATTTAATAACTTTACTAGTTTTTACTTTATAAACTAATAAAATATACTATTAAATTTGTAACTAAACGTAGATTTCAAATCTATAAAGTATAGTCTTACAGCTATTTTTGTTAATTAGTTATTAAGCAATACGCAAAAGTAAGCGCTAAAATAATCCCTGCTTAGCGCTTATTTAGCGTATTGCTTAATAACTCGCTTAATAAAATAGTTATAAAATAAATAAAAATACTACTAGATTTGCTTTTTAGTTACAATTCGAATGGTACTATTTATTATATTATAGCTATAATATTAACAAAGTTATTTATATGCCAAGAAGTACTGATTTTTATATATAAAGTAGTATACAGGATTCTTTTTAACTTTATAAGCTAAATAGTAGGGCTAATTTTAAAATGTTTATATAATAATTTTTTTTATTTAATTTTGAATTTAATATTGTTTTTACTTTATTTTTACGATTTTTTTTTTAAAAAGTTATTAAAAGATTAATATAACAAATTTAAAAATAGTACGGAATTCGAAACTGATCCAGTTAATTGGGTGATGCGGTCAATTGGGGGATGCATTAATTTTTTATATTTTATTATTAAAAAAAGCATTAAACAACGTTATGCTAAAAACGTTTATTAAAATAAAATAAAAAATTAAACAAAATATAAAATAAAAAAAGTATTAAACTTACGTTAAAAAAAACGTATAACAAAGTATTTAGTTAAATAAACAAGGTATTTATATGCAAAAAACATTTAAAATTTTAAAAAACATTTGTAATAAACAATATAAACAGTTGTATTATTTTATTAATAGCACTTTAATTAACTAAAGCTAAAAAAGCAAAGTTAATTTTTTAAACAAAAAAAAAATTAAAAGCGTTTTAATTAAAAGTAGATGTAGCAGCTATAAAAGCAAAAGCTTTATTAACTTAATAACTTTTTTTTTTGCGTTTACGTTTTTTAAAAACCTTAAACTTTTTTAAATTTATAATATTATAAGCTATAGCTTTTATTATTTTATTATACTACTTTTTTTTTTGTTTATAAAAGTAATGCATATAAGCAAGCGCTAACTTAGCAGCTTTTTTAAAAGCATCCAGTTTTTTTTTTAATAATTTGTATTACGCAACAATTTTATTAAATTGCTTAGTTAATAAACCTTTAGCATTATATTAAAAACAAACATTATAAATACAAACAAAATAATAACTTAATTTAAATTTAATAAATAAGCATTTAAATTTACGTTAATAATAATAAAAGTATAAAAAAAACATAGTAACTAAAGCATAAAAAATAACAGCAAAAAAAAAAAATTACGCTTTACAAGTTTTTTGTTAAACAATAGTTTTTTGCAACGTTTTTTTATACAATTAGCTATAATAAAAAATAAAGCAAAAAAAAAAAATTATGCAAAAAATATAAACATTTACTATTTATTATTAAAAACAATAATTCTAAAAAAAAAAAATTAATATTACAAACTAATAAAAAAACAGCTTAAAAGAAAAATTTAGCGCAGTTATAAACTAAATAAAATGTTAAACTAAAAAACAAGCTACAACTAATTATAAACGTAAAAATTATATAATAAATAATTAAAATAAGTTTTTATTTATTGCTATTTAAAATAGTTAAAATAAGTTTCTATTTATTGCTATTTAAAAAATATAAAAAAAAAAAAATATTATAAAAACATAAAAAGTTCTTTTTTATAATTAGCAATAGTTTTTTTTTATTTTACTGTTTAATTTAAGCTTATAGTTTAATTTTTAAAATTTATTATAAAGGAGTTTACTTTTTAACAATATTTTATTGTATTTACATAATATTTTTTATGCTACTTTTTACTAAGTGTTACCTTTAGTTATACGGATTATACAACAACTTCTACTTATATGTAAACTAACCTATATAAAAAGCTTACACACTATAAAAATAAAACCTAATTATTACAATTATATAAAACAAAATATTAAATTAAACGCTTTTTATATATATATTTGTTTTTTTTAACAATATTAAAGCTATAGTTTTTAGCAAAAGTATTAATAAACTTAAATAGCATATTAAAAATAAAAAACAGATTGCTAAAAATAAAAAAGTTTAAAATAGCTTTAAAGTTAAAAAAAATAATTAATAAATAAGCAACAAAATATTTAATTAAGCAAATAAAAGTTAACTATATATTAAATAGTTATATAATTTTATTTAATATAAAAATTAAGCTAATAAGCTTTATTAATTTTATAGTAATAAATATAGCAAAAAAAATTATATTTATTTAAATTTAATAGTAACAACTTTTAACGCTTTTGTTAACAATGTATATGCTTATATAAATAAACAAGCTTAAAATTAATTGTTTAATTATATTTAATAACTTTTTAAACTAATTATAAAACGTTTTTAAATTTAGCTTTAGTTATAATAAAAAAGCTTAAAATTATAAATAAACTTAATAATTAATTAAAATTATAAAATATATTTTTTTATTTATTAAATTTTTTTTAAGTTTAAATATAAAAATTATTATATGCTAACGTTATACACAAGCACATGTTGCACTTTTCTTGGCGTACCCTGTACGCTAATTTTCTATGCAAAGCTACTTACTCCACTTTTCAATAACTCTTTCAATTTAAAAGCTATAATAAAATAAATTATATCATTAGATTCGTAATTAAATAAGGAATCTAAATATATTTTTCTTTATTTTCTAGCTATTCTATTTGGGCATATAGCCCAAAATAATCCTTGCAAATTTGTTTTTTAAAGTTATATGCCTAAATAAAATAGCTAAAAAATAAAGAAAAATATATTTAAATTCCTTATTTAATTACAAATCTAATAATATAATTTATTTTATTATAGCTTTTAAATTAAAAAAGTTATTAAAAAGTGGAGTAAATAGCTTTACATAGAAAATTAGCGTACGGGGTACGCCAAGAAAAGTGCAATATATGCTTGTAGTATAACATGTGCTTGTGTATAACGTTATATTTATATTTTAAAGCTAATAAAATTATTTAAATATATTATATAATTATTATAAAGCTGTTATAATAGCTTATAAAAGCTTTTAAATTTATAAAAATATAAAACAGTATTTAAAACTTATAAATAAAACATAAAAAGATTTTTAAAAACGCTGTTATTATTAAAAATATAAGCATTAAAAAAGCTAAAAAATTTGCAAAAAATACAGCTTTATAAAATAAAAATAATAGTATAAATTAAATAAATTATATAATAAGCTAAAAGCAATCGAAATAATAATAAGCAAAGTTAAACAAAGCTTAGTATTTTAAATTAAAAATTAAAAATATATTAATAATAATTGTTTATATAACTTGCTGCTGCTTTTAACAATATAATAAATTATTAAATATAAAAGCTTAAGCATGTTTTTATTAATAATATAAAAACATTTTTAAAAGTAGTTAAATAATATTAGTTATTAAAAAAGGTTTTAAAACAATGCGTAATAAAAACGTATTATAAAAATTAAAAATAATATAAATAATAATATAAAAGTGGTAAAAAAAATAAAATAAAAATAGCAAAAAAAAATTAAAAAATAACAAGCAACGTTAACAATTAATTTTTAAGCTAATAAAAAAGCAAGAAAAAGTTATGCCTATATAAGGTTATGCTTATATATTAATTCTTTATGCCTATGTATTAATTGCCTTATATAAAAGCAATAAAAATTAAATAGTTTTAGCTATTTAAGCTATAAATTTAAACTTAACTTTAAGTGCTAAAGCTGTTACTACTATTTATAAAATTGATTATAATATTTTTTGTTAACAATAATGTAATTAGTTTTTATAATACAATATTATACTAAATTTATATAAACTTATAAATTTAAAAAAATATATAATAGTTTAATATATATTAAATTTAAATACACGTTTATTTTTCTTAAATTAAATAATATAAAAAATATAGCTGATTAATTATTTTATAATTGTAATATGCTGCTTATTAGCAAACAATAAGCTTTTAACTTTATAAAATAATAACTAAAGCTTTAAACGCGTTTTAATTATAAATATAATTATTAAAAAGTTTAATATAAAAATTTAAGCATATTAAACGCGTAATTTTAATTTATATAAAATATAATTGCTAAATACAGTATTAATAAACCAAATATTTATAACTTTAATAAAACAAGCTTTATAATAAGCGTTATTTTAATAACAATAATAATTATAAGCGTTAAAAAGCGTAAAAAGCTTAAAATAGCTTAGCAAAATAATTAAAAATAAGTTATAATAATTTAAAACGTTAATTTTTAAAAGTAAACAGTTTTACAGTTTATTATTGCTATTAATAAATATTATTTGTTTTTTTAATATAAAAGTAGCTAATTATTAAAAAATTAGCATATTATTATTAGTAATAATAATTAAACAACAAATAAACAAAGTTTTAAATAAATTTAATATTTTAATAAACATATTAAAAGCTGTTTAATTAAAATTTATTGTTGTTTTATTTTTAATAGCTATAAAAGCTATTATTTAACAAAATTTAAGCTTTATTATAAAAATAATAAAATTATTACTTTATATATGCTTTTTTATTTATTTTATTTTTTTTAGCTTTTTAATATTAGTTGTTTTAATTTACTAAAGCAAACGTATAGCTAACAAATTAAAAATATAATGCGTAAGCATATTATTTATGTTATTAAAGCTAACTTTTTTTTTTTCCTTTTTATACTACTTTTTTAAAAGTTTTTATTTTTAAAAATATTTAAAGCAGCTTTTAAAAAACTAGCTTTATGCTTTTTAATTTAAATTTTGTATTTTTAAAGTTAAATATTAAGTTATAAACTTTAATACTTTGTAAATTAATTTTTAAATTATTTATGTTATAAGTTTTAAAAATATTTAATAATTTAATTAAAACAATATTATAAACTAAATATATTAAAAATTAAAATTTTTATTATTAAAATAGCTTACTGTTTTTAATTTATTATTTAATTAATTAACTTATAAAAAAAGCTAAAAAATTAATATATTAAGCAGGGTTGGCAAATTAGTTACTACTAGTATTTTTTCATTTTAAAGATTTTTAAATAACTTTATAAGGAAATTAAATATAAATAAATAAAATATACCATTTTAAAGCCCTTTTTAAAGGGAATTTAATAGTATAACTTTTATTAGTTAAAAGTGGGTTTTAAACATATAATTGCTTGTAGTACTTTTGTAGTATTTTTTTAATACTAATTTACTACTTTTATTACTAATTGGCAATTATTAATTAAAGACCCACTTTTAATTAATAAAAGTTATATTATTAAATTTGTTTTAAAAAGGGCTTTACAATGGTGTATTTTATTTATTTTTAGCTATTTTTGTTTAAAAGTTATTTTAAGTACTACACTAGTACTACAATGTACTAAAATCGTGTTTTAGTAATACTAATTGCCAACCCTGATATTAAGCTATATTATTTTAAACAAAAGTTTAAAACTTTTATAAAACTAATTATATTTTAAATAAGCGTTATAAAACTAAAAAAAAATATGTTTGTTAAAAAAAGTTATTGGTAAAGGGAACCAAGGGTAGTGAGGCAATGTAAATGTATATTGATGATAAAGAAAAAAGGTTTCCTATCTTAATTGCTGGAGGGCAATTGAGATAGGTACACCTTCCGTGGGACCCACCTATTGCAGGTGGACCCTTTATATGCCTGCATCAGTTATTTATTTTATAAAAAAGTTAAAATTTTATGTATAAAAATGTAAAAACGTAAACTATTTGCTTGTTTAATACATTATAATAGTTTTTATTTTAAAGTTATTTATTTATAATTATATTTTTTTAATTAAATAATATTAACTTTTTTTAGCTATTTATATTAATTAATAAAAAAAATAAAACTATTAAAAAAACTTTTAATAGTTTTGTTAATTTTTTAAGTTATTTAAGCTAAATAAATTGTTGTTTATTTTTAGTTTAGTTAGCTAAACTTTGTTTATATTTACTTGCTTTTTAAAACAGTTAACTATTTTATGTTTTAGTTTACTATATTTAAAATATATATTATTGTTTTAATAAACTTTTTTTTTATTAGTTAGCGTTTGTTTAAATTAGCTAGCTGTTTTAATAAAATTAAATTTATTAAAAGCTTATTATAAAATTTTTATAACTAAAGTATTAGCTTTAGCTTTAACTTTATAATTAACACTAGTTTTTTAACGTTATTAAAAAGCGTTTTCATAGTTAAATATAATTTTAGCTATTTTGTTATAAAAGCGTTTATAAATTATGTTTAAATTAAAGCTAGCTTTAAAAAATTTAAAGCTATTTGTTTTTAAACAACTTAAACTTTTAAACAAAGCTATTAAACTAAAAAATAAATTAATAAATATTATTATTTTTATTAAGCTTAACACAAAAAGTTTTTAAATTTTTATAAGTTAAAGCAGCTTAATTTAAATTATAATAAGCTGTTTTTAATATTTAAATTAATTTAATAAATTTGTTAAATAAACGTTTAATAAAGCAAAATTAAGTTTTAATAAAATTTTTAACGTTTTTTTTTAGTAAAAATATTATATAGTATATATAACTTTATTTAATATAAAAAATAATAAAATTTTTTTTTAACTTGTTAATTAGTTTTTTAAACTAATTATTAAAAAAGTTTTTATTGTTTGCAAACTTATTTAGGTTTGCTTTTTAAATTTTTGTTTTTTTTTATAGTTTTTATTAGCTGCGTTAATTAAATAGCTAATAAGCTTAAACATTTTATATATAGCTAACGTAATTAATAAGCAAGCACTATAAACAAGCAAGCGTTATACTAAACTAAACTAATATAATTATTATTATAATAATTTAATTATAACGCTTAAAATTAATTTTATAAGTATATATATTATAATTAATATTATTATATTGTTTATAGCGCTATTGTTTTGCTTAAGCATTTTTAATAACAATATAATTTTTGTTTGTTTTTTTTATATTAGCTTTTACACTTTTTTTTAAGCTGTAAAATTATAATAACTTAACTAAAACAAAAAAAATTAATTTAAACTAATTAAAATTACTTTTGCTAAATGTTTTTGCTTTATTTTAATGTGTATAAACATTATGTTTTATAATGCTATATTTATATAACACTTTTTTTATATAACAATTATTTAACTGCACTTTTTAATTTATTTGTTTTTTAATAGCTTTTTTAGTTTTTTAATTTTGGTTTTTTTATATAGTAAATAACTTTTTAGTTTAAATATGTTTGTTTTTTATATAGCAACATTAGTTTAGTTTTTAATTTGCTTATTAAAGTTTAATAACTTTAGTTTATAATAATATAATTTAATACTTTAATATTAATATATTTTTTATAATCAAGTTAATTATATTTAAAATAACTGTTAAAAAACTGTTTTAATAACGCATTCCTAAATTAACTTGGCCACCTAATTAAATGGGCCACCCCTTTGTTATATACTACTACATAATATTATATATAAACTTTTAAATAGCTTTACTAATAAAAATCGTAAAAAAAAAAAAAAAAACACCATTAAATTGGAAATTAAATAAAGAAATTAAATATACCAAGCTTTTTTTAATATTATTTTATTTAGTAGTAATAAAAATAAAAATACTTTTATATATTACTTATATATAAAAATATATACAACTTAAAAAATAAATAACTTTACGAGTTTTAGTTTTATAATAAAATAAAATATATTATTAAATTTATAACTAAATAAAGAATTCAATATTATTTTTGTTTATTTTATAGCTAATTTATTAAGCGAGTTATTAAGCAATATGCTAATATAGCGTTAAGCAAGGATTATTTTAGCGTTTATTTTAGCGTATTGCTTAATAACTTAATAAATAAAATAGCTATAAATAAAAGAAAAACAATATTGAATTCCTTTTTTAATTACGAATTTAACAATATAATTTATTTTATTATAGGACTAAAACTCGTAAAGTTATTAAATAGTTACGTAATAAAGCATAAACGATTTTTTTATGGGTTTAAAGGGTGGCCCATTCAATTGGGTGGCCAAATTAATTAGGGGATGCGTTATTATATAGCTTTTTATTAATATATTAAACTTATAACGCAGCATTTTTAATATTATATAATGTTGTTAACTTTTAAATTAAAAGTTTGTTAAATAATTTAAAAAATGTTTTAGTTAAAAATTTTAACAAAAGTTATAAAATTATATATATTAAATTATATAAAATAAAGCTAGTTTTTTTAAAGCTTGTTTAAATAATTTTTATTATTATTAAAGCTTTATACACTTTATAAAATAATGTTAAAATTTTTTTTTAATATAAATAATATATAACTAAGCTTATTTATTAATTTTTTTATTATATAACTGTTTTTATTAAATAAGCTTTGTATAATATTGTACAGTAAACATACGCGTAAAATAAAATATAATTTATTGTACTATATTTATTTATATCTCTTTATATAAAAAGGAGGCTTTATATAAAGCAAAGTTTTTACCTTAGGTAAAAACTTCTGCTAGCGTACAAGCTAAAACAATAAAAAGAATTGGGTGCGCACGTGCTAATAACCTTGTACGTAACAATAACTTTGTACATGCTTACACATACGGTTGCAACCAGGGTTGAAAAATTAGTATGTAGTATATAAACTACAGTGTAGTATACTACATGTAGTATAATATTAGTACGAATTTTCTAATATTACAGTAGTATTAGTATAAGTAAATACTAAACTATAGTAGTATTAGTAATACTAAATACTATATGTAGTATACTAAAATACTAAAAATACTAATTTATTTTTATTTTATATTTTATTTTATTTTTATAATTAAAATAATAAAAAAATAAATTATAAAAAAACTAAATAACTAATTAAAATAAACATTTAAAATATATTATACTAAAAAAACCTTTTTAAATTTTTTTACTATTATTTTCAATATTTAATTCTTGTAAATCTAATATTTTCCAGCTTTTTAATAAAATTAAAGCTTTAACTGTTTCTGGATTTAGTTTATTTTTATTTTTAGTAATTATATTATTAGTAATAGAAAAAACCTGTTTAATGGAAGCTGAAGTAGCTGGAATAGCTAAATATTTTCTTGCTAAAATTGATAATATTGGAAATCGAAAAGCATTATTTTTCTAATATTCCAAAGGATTAACCTATAATACTAAAGTTAATATTTTATATTAAATATAAATTTATTTTACTTACCTTTTTTGGTTGTATATTTTCTTTTAAATAAATAAGATATTCTTTTTGGTTATTTATTAAATTAGAATTTATATAAAATTTGTTATTGGAATCGGAGTTATCGGAATTTATATCAGGATTTTTTGTAAAAGAATTACTTAATTTGTTAACCGATATTGTATTTGAAGAAATATTTAGATTTGAATTTCTATTAAAAACGATATATTAATATAAAAATTCTTTTTTTTTTTTCAAAAAAAAAAAAAAAAAAAAAAAAAACTTACTGGTTAAATTTTAATTCAAGTAATCGAATAATATCCCGTTTGATATTATTATAAAAATGTAATAAACCTCCGTTTTTAAAATGTATAATTTTAAATCAGAAGTCCAAAATTAAGCTTAAAATATATACTTTATATATTTTAATCGAATTATTATTTAAACTCCACAGAAAATATTTTTCTAATTTTTTAATGCCATTATTAATAGCATTAATTAAATTAGAAAATATAGGCTTTTATTTTAAAATTAATATAATTATAATAAAATAATAAAATTTAAAAATAATAAATATTTATTAAATTTATATCTTGTTGAATTTTTTTTTGGCTATATCGAATAAAATCTTTTAAATCTTTATATATTTTATAAATATATAATAAAGCTTTAGGTAAAGTAGTATATATTTCGCTTTGTAATTTAATTGAAGGTTTAATAAATATATTAAATAGATTTTTTAACTGTTTAACAGTATACCAATTTATTAAATTTAAATATATTTGTTTAAATTTGTTGTTTGTTGTAAATCGATTAATATATTCAAGTGGTTCTTTTAATTTGATTAATATATTTAACATATTAAATGTTGAATTCCATCGCGTAGTATTATTTAAAATAAAATTAGTTTCAAAATTTTATAAAACAAATAAAAATATTTTAATTATATTAAGAGGAATTTTTTTAATATTATAATTTAAAGGTAAAACCGAATTTCTTTTAGCTTTTTTGATTTTTTTAAGAAATAATTCTTTAATTTTGGCCGTATATTTAGTTAAAACAACTATTTGTCATATTTGATTTATTAAATCTAATAAATATAAATTAATATTAAATAAAAAGTAAATTTTTTTTAAATAAATACTTATTAATATATTCTCGATTTTTGTTATTATTTAAATCGTTTGTAATATAATTTAATAAATCTTTGGCATTGGTTAAAATTAAAATATATTGTTTTAATATATTTTGAACTATTAAATTAATAATATGTGAAATATAATGAATATCGTTTTTAAATTCTTTTTATATTAAATTAAAATAATTTCGTTGAAAAGAATTTAAAAACGTTATATTATTCTTTGCATTATCTCATGTAATACTAAATAAAATATATTAATAAAAATATTTATATTAATAATAAATATAAAATATAACTTACCTAAAAATATTATTAATTGTAATGCTTGGATATAGATTTAATATATTTAAAAAGCAATTAAATATATTTAATTCAGTATGTTAATCAATTATTTCTTTGAATCTAATTAATTTATAAATTAAATTAAAATTGGAATTAATAAAAAAAATAATAACGCCTATATAAGCCGTTTAGGAATTTGAAGTCTAAATATCAAAAATTATAGAAAAACTTCCATTATTTTTAATATTTGTTTTTAATTCGGTATTAAAAGCTAATAAACTATTTTCAAATATAATTTCAAGTAAAGCTTTTATTATTTGTCAATTTATTATAAAATCCCTATTTTAAATTAATAAATATTATAATTAAAAATAAATATTAAAAACTTACGGTTTAAAAAAAGTAATTAAATCTTGAAAAGATTTTGAATTAAGAATATTAAACAATAAATTATTATTAATAATATCTTCAATATTTATATTAATAATAATAATATTTCAAGGCCGTTTTCAAGTTTGTAAATTAAAAAAAATTATTAGCCGAAGATATAATATTTTCTATAAAATAATTAGTTAATAATAAAAATAAAATAAAATAAATTATTATTTACTTTTTATTTTATTTTTTTCGCTATCTTTATTAAAAGCAATTTCTGGATGTTTATTTTAATAATGTTTAACAAAGTTAAAAGATTGAAATCTTTTAACTTTTACAATATTAAAATAAGAACAACTAAAACTTTAATTAGTTAAGTTTTTATAATTTAAAAAAAAAAAAAAAAACTTATGTAGTACATTAAACTTGCATTTTTCGTTCTTTATTTAAATCAATTGGTAATAAAGTTTGAATAAATAAACCTTCTTTTAAAATATAAATCGAACTTTTTTTATTGTTTAATTTAAAAGATTCATAATTATAATCTTTAAAAGTAATTGAACTTTCAAATATATTTTTAATATTTTCAAAAATATTTTCAGTATCCAATAAATTAATAATTTTGTTATTATTATTATCGGTTAATTTGTTATTCGAATTATAAGATTTAGAAAAAGGGTTAGTTAAAGCGGAATCGCTTTTGTAAATAAAAGATGAATCCATTATATAATAATAATAATAATAATATAATATAAAATGTTATAGTTATAAAAAAAAAAAAGTAAAAATAGAGAAATATTCGAAATATTTATATTAAAAAAGTATATTCTTTAAAATTCTATAAGTTTTTATAAATTAATAAGCATAAAAAACAAAAGAAATTATAATATATTATAATTTTTAAAAAATTAATAATTTAAAAAATTTTAGAATATTTTAGAATTTCTTAGAATTTCTTAGAATTTCGTAGAATTTTGTAGAATTTCGTAGAATTTTGTAGAATTTTTTTAGAATTTTGTAGAATTTTGTAGAATTTCGTAGAATTTTTTAGAATTTTGTAGAATTTTGTAGAATTTCGTAGAATTTTTTTAGAATTTTTTAGAATTTTGTAGAATTTTGTAGAATTTCTTAGAATTTCCTAGAATTTTTTAGAATTTTGTAAAATTTCCTAGAATTTCTTAGAATTTTTTAAACTTTAAATAATTTGTAATATTATTAAAAGATTTTTGTAAAGTTTTATATTTTTTTTTTTAATTTTTTTAATTAACTTATTTATTTTTTAAAAATATTTATTTATTTTAACTAATGTTTTTACTACTTAAAAAAAATAAAAAAAAAATAAAAAGTTAATAGTATAAAAAACTTTATTTTTTTAGATTTTGTTAGATTTTATAGCTAATTTATTTTTTAAAAATATTTATTTATTTTAACTAATGTTTTAACCACTTAAAAAAATAAATAAAAATAAAAGGTTAATTATATAAAATACTTTAATTTTAAATATATATAATTAAAAAAAAATTTAATTTTTAATTTTTTAATAATTTATTTTAGTATTTTTAGTATTTTAGTATACTACATGTAGTTTTAGTATATACTACAGTAGTATTAGTACAGGTATATACTACATGTAGTATACTAATTTTCAACCCTGGTTGTAACTAACACCAGTTATTTTAACAGTTTTAAAAACTAAAACATTTAATATTAAAAAGCTGTAACAATTAAGTTTTATTTTTATAAAGTGTAAACCTTTTATACAAGTTGGTTTACTTATAAATAAAAGTTATTATATAGTTTATATAACTAAAAAAAAGTAACACTTAATAGAAAATAACATAGAAAATATTATATAAGTGTAATAAAATAGTGTTAAAAAGTTAACTTTTTTGTTTTTAAGTTTAAAAACTTAACTATAAACTTAAATTAAACAGTAAAATAAAATAAAAACTATTGCTAAATATAAAAAAAACTTTTTATGTTTTTGTAATATTTTTTTTTATACATTTTTTAAATATTTATTATGTAACTTTTAGCGTTTATAATTGGTTATAGCTTGTTTTTTAGTTTAGCTTTTTATTAAGTTTATAATTGCGCTAAGTTTTTTTTAAGCCGTTTTTTTATTAGTTTGTAATACTATTTTTTTTTTTTTTTTTTAAATTATTGTTTTTAATAATAAATAATAAATATTTATGCCTTTTACATAAATTTTTTTTTTTTTTAATTTATTTTCTATTATAGCTAACTATATAAAAAAACGTTATAAAAAACTACTGTTTAATAAAAAGTTTGCAAAACGTAATTTTTTTTTTTGCTGTTTTTTTTTATGCTTTAGTTATTATATTTTTTTTGTGCTTTTATTATTAACAATATAAATTTGAATGCTTTTTTACTAAATTTAAATTAAATTGTTGCTTTATTTATATTTGCAATATTTGTTTTTAATATAACGTTAAAAGTTTATTAGTTAAACAACTTAACAAAATTGTAACGTAATATAAAATGTTAAAAAAAAAATTAAATGCTTTTAAAAAAGCTGTTAAATTAATGCTTGCTTATATATATATTTTTTTTATAAACAAAAAAAAAAATTGTGTAATAAAATAATAAAAGCTATGGCCTATAATATTATAAATTTAAAAAAGTTTAAGTTTTTTAAAAAAACATAAATGTAAAAAAAAAAGTTATTAAACTAATAAAATTTTTGTTTTTATAACTATTTTATTTATTTTTAATTAAAATGTTTTTAATTTTTTTTTTGCTTAAAAAATTAATTTTGCTTTTTTAGTTTTAATTAATTAAAGTAGCGTTAATAAAACAATTTAACTATTTATATTATATAACATAAATACTTTTTAAGTTTTTAAATATTTTTTTTAACGTAAAAACAAAACTTTTATATTAATTACTGTTAATAAAACTAATATTTAAAAAACAAAATAGTTTTAGCTTTAAATTTAAATAATATTATTTATAATTATTAAAATGTAAAAAAATATTTTAAATTTAATATTATTAAAGCTTTTTATATTTAACAAAAAGTTTTTTAATAAAAAGTTTTTTTTTTTTAATTTTAAAATAAGTTTAACTTAATAACAATTTTTTATTAATATTTAATTATAAAAACTGTTAAACAAATTTATTAATGCTTATGTTAATAATATATTAATATATTTAAAGCTAAAAAAAAACATTAAAAATATTATAAAAAAGTTATTTATTGCTTATATAAAGTTTAATTATAAAAAAATTTTAAAAAATTTTAATTTAATATTATAATAATAAATTATTTAAGCGTTATTATAAAAGCTAAAATTAGTATTTAAATTAACTTAATAAAAATCGAAGCTATTATAAACTAAAAGTTTAAAAATTTTAATAAAGTTAAAACAGTTTAATTTTTTTTAAAACTATATAACTTTATTTATATATTTATTTATTATATTAATAATGTTATAAAACTATTAAACTAATTATTTAAAAAAAGCTTAAAACAAAAAAACGCCTTTAAAGCTATAAAACAGTTAGTATGTTAAATATTAATAGTAGCATTATTTTGTTTAAAGCAATTTATTTAAGTAAAAACTAACGTATTAAAATACGTTACTAGCAAAATTATTTAGTAATAACAAAAAAACAAAAAATAAAAGCTTATAAAATATTTTTTTTAAAACAATAACTGTATTAAAAAAAGCTTACTTTATATAAAACAAAAAAATGTTAACTATAATATAAACTTTAAAAAAAAAAAAATTTTTTTGTTATTAATTATTAAACTTTTTTATATTTTTTAATTAAATGTAACGCATCTTTTAATTAACTTGGCCACCCTATTAAATAGGCCACCCCTTTGCTATATACTACTATATAACATTATATATAAACCTTTAAATAACTTTACTAATAAAAATTATAAAAATATAAAAAAAAAATTATTAAATTTATAATTAAATAAAAAATCCAAATATATAAATCTTTTTATTATATTTATATTATAACAGTTTTAAAAAATAAAAAAGATTTAAAAAATTATTTTATATATAAAAATATATATAATTTAACAATATAATAACTTTATTAATTTTAATTGTATAATAAAATAAAATATATTATTAGATTTATAACTAAAAAAAAATTTAATAATATTTTTGTTTATTTTATAGCTAATTTATTAAGCAAATTATTAAACAATACGTTAATATAACGTTAAGCAAAAATTATTTTAACACTTATTTTAACGTATTGTTTAATAACTTAATAAATAAAATAGCTATAAATAAAAAAAATATATTATTAAATTTTTTATATAATTATAAATCTAATAATATAATTTATTTTATTATAAAATTAAAAATTATAAAGTTATTAAATAATTACGTAATAAAGTATAAACGATTTTTATATAAGTTTAAAAAGTGGCCTATTTAATTAAATAGCTAAATTAATTAAAAAATGCGTTATATTTATTATTTAGAACATTTAATTTTTAAAATAGCTATTAAATATTTTTTTATTAAACTTGCAGTTTTTTAGCAATAGTTAAACAAAAGTATTAATTAATTTAAATAAATTATTTATATATTAAATGGTTGTTTAATTTGTTTAACTAATTTTTTATTTATTAATAAATTTGTTTATGCTTTAATATTATATAGTATAACGTTATTTATAAGTTAGTAACGCACTTTTTACTAACTTTTTATTTTTTTATTTTATTTATATATTATTTTATAATAATATAATGGTTTAAAAATTTAAAAAAGCTAATTTGCAGCTAGTAATTTAAGCTAAAAAATGCAACTTTAAATTTTTTTTTGCAAGCTTGCTTATATTTATAACGCTTTTAACTGTATATTAAAGCAAAGAATTAATAGCAATGCGTTTTATTACGTTGTAAACGTTATAAAGCAAAATTTAATAATGTTTAAAAAAAAATTATTATTAAACATATTTTTAAGCTAAATACGCAAGCGTTTTTGTTTTAGCTTTGTTATATTTAAAAAATAGCTAATATTTTTTAATATAAACATAACGCGTTAAAAGTTAGCGTTAACTAGGCTTTAAACATTATATAATAATAATTTAACTTTTAAACACATTATAACTGTTAAATTAATTATTAGCAAGCTTTTAATAAAAATTTTATAAGTTATTACAAATAGTTTAGCTTTATAAAACGTATAATTAATAAATATAATATATA